>LBNU01014196.1:185856-200758 GCA_014162995.1 Artemisia annua | reverse complement strand
TTTTTTTTGCATACATTCTTACCCTACCATCCAAAATAATACATCATAGGGGCCTCCGTTCTCCCCTTACACTTGAACTTTTACATAACTTTACAATTACTATTCTAATGACTCGAATTAAGATAATTGAAAAACTTGGAGTACTTTTAAAATATTTAGCACATATGGGGGTAATAATGTTGTTCTTCCCCATTACTCCATTACACTAGTACATTACCCATGAGTCCCAATCGTCCCAAAACAATATGTACAAGGATATGACTCGACTTAGCAACCATGTAATCGATTAGATAATTAACAAAGGGTTTAACACAAATGTTGTCACAATAATGCACTAAAGGTGAGTGCATACAAGGTAGGCTAAGGTGATTTGGGTGTACATTTAAGTGGGGTGTAACAAATTCTCACTTTGAGTAAGATGCTCAAATGTCGAAACGAAAGGATAGGCTCGGAGGGGTGTACTAGGGGTATCGTGTACCAAAAATGGGTACAACGCAAAGGGTTTGGAAGAATTACTTGACCAATATAGTCAATGTAATTATAACAAAAACACGGGTGTAAAAACAAAGGGTTAATCCTAATGCCTCTTATCATGTAGTAGATCTAACTACACGAATGTAGTCTCACTTGTGGGTTTGAGATGGTCCTAACACAAGTTCTAGAATCTAAGTGCTACCGGTACTCAAATCATAGCATCAAAGATGGATGTTTTTCCTACCAATTCTAGGGGTGAACCTCACATATTTGGGGTGGAAATTTTTTTAGTGGTACGGTTTTGTGCTAGTCATATAATTTCCTATCCATGAGACGCTCATTAAGACCAAAGTCTCACTTCTAAATGTTGTAAAAAATTTTAAATTGGTGCTAAAATTGCCCTAACAAATATTTCTCTCGGTTTTATTACAAATTTACTATCAAACAAACAAAAATCAAGCGCAATTGTATTCTCTAAGGTTCCTTCATTTACCCCCCTTACACTTAAACCAAACATTGTCCCCAATGTTCAAAGATGTAAAAGTAAATAAAATGAAAGAATGAAATCAAATACTCCCCTGATTCGTTTGATGTGGATAGTGAGGTAACATGATTAGATCTTCTTTCAAGAAAGATGAACGCTCAAAGCTTCCCTTCCAAAATATAAATCATCTTCTTCTCCAAAATAACTTGTTAACCTGAAAAAAAATAAAGGCCAACCTCGCATAAAATCGGCGGTATAATCTATAATAGGATATAATGCTTGTGGAATGAATATTTTTGCAGAATTCCTGGAGATTATAAGTTAGAGAATTAACAAAAACTTTTTATTTCCGGAAGAAAAACAAAAACTTTCAAAAATTGCATAAAATTATTTCCTGACGCCGTCAGGTTTTAATGCCTGACGCCGTCAGAAATGATCTGACATGATTCTCATGTTTTGTTTCCAGAAAAATTCTGGAAAAACTAGAGCTTACTTCCTGGAATTCCTGCAAAAATTCATTATGACTCGATACAAGCATTTGACTCAAACAAATACTAATATGTATGTTAATTTACATTGTTATGATTCATGTTCATTCGTTCTTATAAACTGATTTAGATTTCCCTTACACTTAGCTTGTGCAAAATACCTTTATATGTAGTTAAGACGAAGTTAAAAACAAAATAAAGCATTTTCACAAGTTAGTTTGAATCATGAATCAATAACAAGAAATATCATACATACGGAAACAAATAAAATCAAATAAACAAACAAATAAAACACACAAAGCTTGGGTTGCCTCCCAAGAAGCGCTTTTCTTTATTAACGAGTCTTGTAGCTAGACTCAAAGTCACGGGCTCTACGTCTCCCTATTTTGTTTCTCAATCGCCCCTCCAATCATTCTAACAACCTCCATATCTACTTTGTATCTAGGACCGAGGTTCAAACAATCTTTATAATATAGGCTTCTTTTATTCCAAACATAATCCATGCCTCTCTCCTTATCCTCATCATTGATGTCCTCAATTGCACCAATGTAATCTTTGTCTAACCGGGGCACAAATCGTAATTCTTTTGCCTTATAGGGCATCATATAAGTGATTCTATCAGCGTTATTAGAAAACTGAACCGTGCCTTCTAAACGATCATACTTCAAATTGGACACCTCAACAAATGGTTTGCCTAACACAACGTGAGATAAGCGGCAATCAACAACACTTGCCAGATCTTCAAGGACCATGAAGTCGGTGACAAAGGTGAAATTTACGACAAGGACATGAATACCCTTAATTCTTCCAACAAAGTTACAAACTCCGCCGGGATACTTTGGGTCTTTCCTAGGCTCAAGTGGTCTATTCATGATGTGGCTATAAAGGCTTGAGGACATCACGTTGATTGGGGATTCACAGTCAATGTAAGCATGCTCAATATGTTTGTACCCAATCATACATGGTATCTTCACATTCCCAGGATCACCCCTCTTAATTTTTGGGTCGATTCTAATAAAGGGTGGTCTAGGGTTATCAACTAGGTTGTTATAGTAGGCAATCTCCTCCTTAGTAGGGTATAAATTGTAATAATCATCCAACCTAGGATCTATCTCTTCTTCATAAAGCTTTTCAACCAACTCGTCAACCGTAAGATTGTTGTTTTCTAAGTAATTATCCGAGTACATGGCGGTTGCTAGGTCGTTAAGGGCATAGTCAAGCTCTATATCAATCATACTATTGAGCTCCTTAAGGTCACTTATCTCTTCCTCAATTTGGCTACGTAACAAAGCCAATTCGTCCGGTGTAAGAGGTGGATTCGCGTTTTCCATAATGGCCAACGGAATAATTAATGGCGAGTAATCACGAACAAAAACACAAAGAAAATAGATAGATTAAAGAAGATCCTAGAAAAATAAAATAAAAATCTCACTAGAAAGGAATCTAGTGAGTAGACCTAATAAATAAAAAATTCTACCTAAACAATAACTATTCCCCGGCAGCGGCGCCAAAAACTTGATGTGCGTGGGATTGCGACCACGCAACAGGTTTTACCTCTCAAGGGATCTTGAGAAGCTTGCAATCCCACCAGGCAGTGTACCTAGTCGGTGTAGTATAGTGTAGTGGTAAGTACGGGGGATTGATCGTTCTCTCACAGGGAATAGTGTTTGTTAGGATAGAAAAAGTACTCTAAAAGGTCTAAAGGTGAAGGAAGATTATTTTTGTATTTTTATATTTTATGGAAAGCAAGTAAAATCTCCGGTTTTGGAGGAGTGGGCGGAATTAGTTGCTAGTCAACTAACCCAAAAACTACAATTGCAAGAAAAATAAAATAACTAAACTATTGTGGTTGTGAAAACTTATATGGAGACAAATGTGTTTACTTAGACTTCCTTACTCCCTAACTATCTTTTACCGGTTAATTGGTGCATGTATTACTTACGTGGATGATGGGTGTATTCCTTAACAATTCATGGGGTGGCATACATATCTCCCCAATTCTATGAGCTCTTATCTCCTCCTACAACTATGCGTACACATAATCATAGGGATTGTAAACAGTGGCTCATGCATTAAATACTACCTTAATAACCTAGTATGCCTTAGTTACATGTTTCTTAAGACGTTCAAGCATGTTACCATATAGGAGTATTGCCAGTTTTCTTAAGCCTAACATTGATGAAACATTCATCCCAACAAAGTAATAACATACCAATCAACCAATAATTAATAGTTAGGTTTCATTAGATCTAAGCAAACACAAGAAAAATCTAGCCTAGCATGTTAATTGAAAGACAAGCATAAGATATAATTAACCAACACATAGACATATTGATTAATTTAAGTGAGGACTTATCTTTAATTGAACATGAAGGTTTCAAGGGTGAAAAACCCTTGAAATTACAGCTAAAATCGTCTTTAGGGTTTTTCCCAAACTTGTACCAAAAGTTCCACCCTAATGAATGAAAAATAGGAAAATATATATAGATTTTACATTCTGACGGCGTCAGGTTATGGGTTCTGACGCCGTCACTCTTTAAGTTAACACCTGACGGCCTACATTCTCTAACACCTGACGCCGTCAGGTGTAAACATCTTGGTTTCTTCATAGGGCGTCTAGTGTAATCTGACTTCACTCTTTTGTCAACGTTGGCTGATGGCGTCACCTTGTGAGTCTGACGCCGTCATGTAGGAAATCCAGCTTCTTTTGAGACTTTGTCGTTTTCTTCACTTTTATGCTCCAAAAACGTCCAAATATGCATGTTTTCCAGAATTCTTCTCAAAAGTACCTAAAATGACAAAAGGAACGATTTAGGGCAATATTTGATCACATTTACTCGAATTAGGGCTTAAATGACCCCTTAAAATGGGTACACTTTTCGTCTCATCACCAATTTTCTCAACTATAGGAGTAGAACCCTTACTAGACTCTTCCTCATTAACTTCCATTGTATTACCTGTCTTAGTAGACTCATCCGTAGTAACTTCCATTGTACTAGTTGTCTTAATAGACTCATCCGCAGTAACTTCCATTGAACTACCATCATCCACATCCTTGTTGTTGCCATTAGACGGAATACCAAAAGCATCCGGATCATCCATATTAAGGGCAGCAAACTGATTAGATGTAGAAATCTTCGTTTCACACGTACTAGGCACATCAGAAGCCTTCTTCTTAGTGTCATCCACCTTCTTAGGTTCAGGAGGAGTCTTTTTGGGTTGATACTGAAACTGCTTACCCACAACAGGTTTAGTAAACCCTCCTTTACCCTGAGTTGTAGAACCACCTTGCTTACCTTTCTTTTTATTATTGACAGTCGTGAAACCATCATTAACATGCTTAGTAGGCTGAACTGGAGGTGCAACAACTTTTGGATAATCAATCAGAGTATGACCAAAGATCTTACAGTTATCACACCTAGGTGGTTTCCACTCGTATTCAACCCGTATCTTCTCAATAGTCGAACCCGAACCATCCAGTAATGGAATCTCAACAGTGAGGCTATCCCGAAGCACCTCATCCGACTTCACTTCTATCATGCATCTAGCAAAACTACTACGGCCCCATGATTCCTTGCACATTTGGCTTGTAAAAGCATCTAACCTTTTGGGCGTTCCAATAATTGTGGCAAGAAGACTGAGGCCATCATCAGAAAACATAGCAAGTGGGACATCATGGAATTTAACCCACACCGGGATGTTAGTCAAATCCTCTTTAAGTAAGTTTGTGTTTAAAGTCCATGGTTTAAGAATAATAGGTACATTTCGGATCAACCAAGGACCGTTTTCCAGCACATCATCAACACCCTTCTTCGAATTGAACTTAAAGAAAAAGAACCCCTTTGCATTCATCATTACCTTTTGCACACCAAACTTAGCCCATGCATTGCGTACATAGTAATCAACAACAGGAAAAGCAAGGCGTTGGCCAAGGAAGTAACCGTAAAGAGTATTCTCAAACCTCGTGTTCACCTCTTCCACTACTTTCATTGGAACTGAAAGGTCAACATCATCCTTATATTTGCTACATTCCAGCTTTCGAAAATTAGACACATGTTTCTGAGGTTCATTAGAAGTAGCACCCGCGTAAGAAACCAACTTCACACTAGTACCACTAGTAATATCAACCTTGGGAGCATTAGGACCAGAAGTTGCACTCTTATTCATATTCACATTTGTCCCAAACTTCTGAGTTTGCATAGCAACACTAAAACACGAAGGAGGAGTACTTGTTGCATTAACATCATTACCATTCGCATTAGAATGTTGCCCTAAATCACTTGAATTCTGCTCCTTATTAGCAACAATCTCACTTTGAATTTTATTCATGGCATCATTAAAATTCTTATGCGCATTAGCTATCAATTGTTCCACATTAGGACTAGGAACCTGATTAGGATTACCCTCATCACCAAGTGGAATCGGCTCCACTTGATTAGTAAGCTGATGAGTAGCAACATCATCCATACCAATTGTTGGTAACTCGTTATGGATCATAGAATTAGTAGGATTCATAACCAAATCATTACCTTCATCCACCACCTTACCATCGTTAATTAAATCAGGATTATGAATCCCATCCAAAGTACCCTCATCGTTACCCTTTAACTGTTTCATCCTTGCTGCCAAACCCTCAACATCCACATTAGGATAGCCTCTGGACTTGGAAGCATCATTAGCCACCTTCGAATTCAAGAAACCCTTATTAATCATCTCCCTAGAAACCCTCAACCACCAAATTCAAACCAAACAGCATGTAAGCAAACAAGGGGAAAAGTAAAAACCCTAATCGCTTAAGGTTTTGATTATACTCGCCAACTTACTAACCAGCACCCATGATGATCATCGACCTTATGAAAAATCGATTCAATGAAGCTTATATAAGAATCAAACTGACTTAGGGTCTAAGATAATGGAATGCGATAGCAAAACCCTAAGATCGGTTCAGTAATAAAAACGATTAAGACAAACCCTTAGAAAACGATTACCCAAGAATCCAAAGACCAAGTGATTTAAGCACCAAATATGAAAAGTTTAATGAATAACACGAATGCTAAATCAAATAAACTTACAAATTAGAACAAAGAACACAAGATCCGGTGGAGAATTGAAAAACGATTAGAGGTTAGTAAGGGTTTTAAAAAATCGCCAAAGGGAGTCGGTTTTAGGGTTTTTGTTTGTGTAATGGTATCACATAGGTGATTATATAGCCGGATATTGCGGCAGTTTTAAGAGGCCGATGGCAGCAATACGTGGCGGCAACAATGATGTTGCGTAGTGTTTACCGATGCCATGTTTGTCGTGGTAGATGATCGACATTTTTAATTGCTTAATCCGAAACCAGAAATATCAGAGACTGGAGAAACCAAAACCAAAAAGACTAGCTTTTAACCAAACCGAACCCTGTATAATATACATGAAAGTTTTATTGTGTAGCTCCTTTCGGTTTTTATTTTCAAATATCTACGGTTACCCAAACCGAACCGTGTATAATATACATGAAGTTTTTAACTAACTATTCAAATAATTGTACATATATTTATTATATTATAGTATTATTTTTATTGTATAATGATTTTTTTCTCCTAATATAACATATACTAGCTATTTTGTTAATATGTTATGTATGTTTATATGAATGCTTATGACCAAAAGCCTTGAATATGACTTTAATCTATTAAATGTTACTTAAATTTACTAAAATGACATTTGCATTCTAGATCATGTTATAGTTTATCAAACGTCTCAAATAGTTAATCGTGACCTGAACCGTGGGTCACTCATTTCGGATCTTCCCATATCCGGTATTATATACGACGAAGATGCAGTACGTCTTTGTCTACTGTTAGCATTGGAGGTTATATTTATGGGTAGACTATTGGTATAAGAAGTTGATGATACCGCATACAAAGTTACGAAGACAAACCTAAACCGTTTAAGTTCTTCAACTTCCTTGTATATAAACGTGAGTTTATGGATGTGCTTAACGGGCATTGTAATATTGCTGTGAATGGTTACAATATGTTTAAGCTTGTCAAACAAATGCGTTCTTTGAAGAAACCTTTTCGCAAGCTTCTTAAGTCATAAGGTAATCTTCATGAACGAGTGGTGAAGCTTCGCCACGAATTAGAATGAGGTGCAAAAGGCTCTTGACAAGAATCCGTCTTCTACTATTCTTCATGAAGAGGAGGCAGTGTACTTAACTGCTTTTACACAAGGTACTTTGGATGAAAAGCACTTTTTGAAGCAAAGATAGAAGATTGATTGGCTTCGAGCGGGGGATTGTAATTCAGCCTACTTCCATAGATCGGTTAAAGCTAGGATCAGTAGAGGCCATATTGATTGCATTACTGATCACGACAATGTATTATACGAAGGTGAATCGGTTCCTAATATTTTTGTTGACCATTATATGCATTTTTTTTGTGTCGATGCTACTGCTGATAACCTGGATCATCCGGGGCTGTTTGTTCATAAGTTAAACCATTCTAAGGCTGAAAATACGTAGTGTTTCTATGACAAAATTCGAATGGCTATGTTCTCTATTGGTAATGATAAAGCCCCGGGTCCGGATGGTTATACCTCGGTTTTCTTTAAGAAAGTTGGAGATGTCGTGGGTGATGATGCGTGTAACGCGGTTCGTGATTTCTTCATAAATGGTATGCTTTTGCAAGAAATTAATCACACTATTCTTGCCATGCTTCCGAACGTATCTATTCCGTCTCGCGTTAATGACTTTCGTCCTTGTTGAAGCATAATTTGTGTTGGGTTGGTCTTGACGACTCCTCTAGTGCCGTTCATCGTCTTCCCGAGCCTTGCATAATGCTACACACAAGAACTGGTTAGAAGGGGACCCGAGGCCAGAGCCCCGGGATCCACCCTCCGACGATCAAGTCAGTATAATTATGAGTAGAGAGAAGTGTGTGTGTTTAGTGAGAGGGAGTAACCTGTTGGGATTGATGATCCTACCCTTGTATTTATAGTGTATAGATTAGGGTTACATAGGATGTGGGCCATCCTTTTATTGGTTTCGGCCCATTGGGTCTGGCCCATTCCAGACTATACGTCAACATGTCCCCCAGTCTAGTATGATATGGTTCTTGACCATGTTGTGCTAGACTTATGTTATACGTCCTCAGCACGTAAGCCCATAATAGCATAAGTGGGCCGGGTCGGTCCACACTATACGTCATCATGCCCTATCTTAGGCAGCACCCGCGTACATATGTCGGGTGATTGTGCTCGGACGCTTGGTCGCTTGGACACTTGGTCGCTTGGACGCTTGGTCTCTTGGTCGCTTGGACGCTTGGATGCTTGGTCGCTTAGACATTTGGCCGCTTGGACGCTTGGTCGCTTGGACGCTTGGTTTCCCGTGGCTAGACGGTAAAGACCCCGTAAGAAGAATACGTTTTCTATAGCTGGGGTAACACTTAGCGTTGACCGGATACCTTCGTCTTATCTCGTTTGAGAGGATGAAGAAGAGGGTTTATATCCGTGAAGGTAGACTCCGTATAATAAAGACCGATGGAAGACATACTTCTGTGGCCGAGTAATGCATATATATCATCTGACTTACGGCTAATGGAAGACATACTTCCATGGCCATGTAATGCGGGTATAGTATCCGACTTAACATTGGGCTTGCAACACCTCTTACATACTTAGTGAGAATGTAGCATTCGTCTTAGTATTGGGCTTGCAATGCCTCTTACATACTTGGTGCGGATATGGCATCCGTCTTAGTATTAGGCTTGTAATGCCTCTTACATACTTGGTGCGGATATGGCATCCGTCTTAGTATTGGGCTTGCAATGCCTCTTTACATACTTGGTACGGATATGGCATCCGTCTAAGTGTTGGGCTTGCAATGCCTCTTACATACTTGGTGCGGATATGGCATCCGTCTTAGTATTGGGATTGCAATGCCTCTTACATAGTTGGCGCGGATATGACATCCGTCTTAGTATTGGGCTTGCAATGCCTCTTACATACTTTCCATATCCGGAGATACTTACGTGACATGCACGGAGATAATTATCATGGTATCGTTATACCCATGTAGCCCCCCCAAGTTTAATGATATTACACTTGATTAGTGGCAATAAACTTATATGCTCCAGTATTCAAAAACCATGAATAATTTTAGCACTTATTTTAACAGGCCGTGGCCCGCGTAGTACGGAGCTTACTAGGGAGATGGCTCCACCATATTTGATATGATTTAATCGTGGAATTAAGGATAAAAAAGGTCCTGAAACGTACCATATGTGATTGCACGAAGGAGTTGTAGCTCCGCGCCTCCATGCTTGGGCAAGCAATGGAAGTTATTATGACAAAAGAGTGGATGTCCGTTGTGCTAGTAATCGGAACATGCCGTGTGGTTAAAGGTTTCTCGGCTCATAATGTTTGCCATTGTGAGGTAAACTTTCCACTGTAAGATAAAAAGACTTTTGGAAGCATTCAAGTTCGTTGACCGGTATTTATCTCCGAAGGCTCGAGGCCGCAATGGTGATGCGGTTGATGACCGCGGATACCAAAAAAATAAAATATGTCCAGACGTGCGAAGCGTCATGAAAGGACTTAGCTTCTAATTTGGNAGTATCTTTTTTAAGTTAAGCAGTGCGAAGGGTTCCAAGGGTTGGAAACCCTAAAAAGTACAGAAAATTCGTCTAGGGTTTGATGCCAAAAGTTCTCCACAAAGTTTCACCCTTTATGAATGAAAAATAGAAAACTATATATAGATTTTACATTCTGACGGCGTCAGGTTATAGAGGCTGACGCCGTCAGCTCGCCGCCATTAGGTTTCTCGGATGGCCTAGATCCACTTCTGACGCCGTCACCTTCTATTTCCTTCTGGGCCGTCACTCTTTAAATTATAACCTGACGACCTACATCATTAACACCTGACGGCGTCAGGTGCAAATCTCCAAATTCTTTCTGGCCCGTCATTTGAAAATTGGTTTTCACTCTTTTGTCAATGCTTGCTGACGGCGTCACCTTGTGACTCTGACGCCGTCAGGTAGTAATTCCTGCTTCTTTTGAGACTTTTTCGTTTTCTCCACTTTTATGCTCCAAAAACGTCCAAATATGCATGTTTTCCAGAATTCCTCTCAAAAGTACCTAAAATGACAAAAGGAACGATTTAGGGCAATATTTGATCACATTTATATGAATTAGGGCTTAAATGACCCCCTAAAAGCGTAACACTTTTCGTCTCATCAGCATCCGTCTTAGTATTGGGCTTGCAATGCCTCTTACATACTTGGTGCGGATATGGCATCCATCTTAGTATTGGGATTGCAATGCCTCTTACATACTTGGTGCAGATATGACATCCGTCTTAGTATTGGGCTTGCAATGCCTCTTACATACTTTCCATATCCGGAGATACTTACGTGACATGCACGGAGATAATTATCATGGTATCGTTATACCCATGTAGCCCCCCCCCAAAGTTTAATGATATTACACTTGATTAGTGGCAGTAAACTTATATGCTCCAGTATTCAAAAACCATGAATAATTTTAGCACTTATTTTAACAGGCCGTGGCCCGCGTAGTACGGAGCTTACTAGGGAGGTTACTCCACCATATTTGATATGATTTAATCGTGGAATTAAGGATAAAAAAGGTCCGGAAACGTACCATATGTGATTGCACGAAGGAGTTGTAGCTCCGCGCCTCCATGCTTGGGCAAGCAATGGAAGTTATTATGACAAAAGAGTGGATGTCCACTGTGCTAGTAATCGGAACATGCCGTGTGGTTAAAGGTTTCTCGGCTCATGATGTTCGCCATTGTGAGGTAAACTTTCCACTGTAAGATAAAAAGACTTTTGGAAGCATTCAAGTTCGTTGACCGGTATTTATCTCCGAAGGCTCGAGGCCGCAATGGTGATGCGGTTGATGACCGCGGATACCAAAAAATAAAATATGTCCAGACGTGCGAAGCGTCATGAAAGGACTTAGCTTCTAATTTGGCTATTTTGACATCAATATCGTCATAAGCCGGAGCTTGCGATCATGGATACCAAAAAGGAAAACAAGTTCAGGCGTGCGAACGGATAATCGTGAGTCATCATTCCCAAATAAGTTGCACAATCTTTTGCAAATAAGGGATAAATATGCAAAATAATATTTGATGAACCATTTAATATGGCATATCGTCGTATGCGACGCTTTCACCAAGTCATTGCGACTAAATATATAGGGTCACGACATAATGTTTGGAGCGGACCATAAGTATTAATAAAAGTAGATGTCCGGATGCGTGATCTACGAAACATGAAGCTTACTTGGTATATGGCAGTAAGCAAACACTAGGTTTGAAGTCATAATTTTTGGAAGTAAGTCCATGCAAGATAAAAATGGTTCCGGGAGCAATGATTTATTTTTCAAAAGAATAAATGATTTATTTTCCACGGAGCGGACCATAAACTTTTGGAAGTAGGACCATATTTATATAGAAGCTAGGCCGCAACATAATATTTGGAGCGGATAAAAAATATAAAGAAGCCATGCCGTGACATAATATTCGAAGCGGACCAAAAATATAAAAAAGCCGGGCCGCGACATAATTTTTTGGACCTCGTGGAGCCAAATCCTCCACATCATCTTTATATGGGCTTGGAGAATACGGATAATTTATTTGCAAATTATCCAAATAATTACGATGTTCCGTACCACAAATCCAAGTAGATATTTTGAACTTCTTCTTCCGATAAGGTTAAAATATGCAATATACTTATTGACTTTTGAAACAGTGCGGTTTGCCCATTGTTAATGCGGGGGACGTCCAAGGTTATTGTTGATGTGGTTAGATTAACACTTGCCTCTATTCAATTCAAGAAGAAGGCTCGGGTAGACAAGATGCGAAAGACATGGCGGATTTCAAGCATTCTAATAGATGCAGGCTGACTATTTGCATTTGGTGAGCTAGAGGGCTAGTGTAGTTTAGTTTGATCATTTTTTTTGTTCTTTTTTCTCTAGCTTGGTCTCCTTAGGTGTTGTGTTTTTTAGCATGTCCAAAATAGATAATTTTTATATCGAAGGGTGGATCATAACCACTCTTCCATGTACGTAATCTCTTATTATTTTTTAATTTATTCACTGGGCATAATCCATTTACCCAAAAAATGTTAGACTAACATGGGTCCACTAATCACATATTCAAATCATATATTAAACTAGTAATTTACTTTTATATCATAAAATGCATTTATTGTTCATTAATTTAAACTAAATGTTACTATAACCAAATAAAAAATATGATTTAGTAAATTAAATATTTTATTTTCATCACGGTCTAACATCTTTTCAATGAACACATGTTAGCAAAACCTAACTTTTAAGTAATATTTAAAAGAACCTTATCACTTGCTTTATGTTTGAATTTTATGATTAGTTAGAACTAAACTCAGAGAGTCAAGTTATTTACAGTAACAAAATTTAGAGGGAAGAGACAAAAAAATATTTCGTTTCACCAAAATGGTCATGACGTGATAAATGTTTAGAACATTGGTTTTTTTTTTTGCCACAAAAGATTGGTAATTGTGTGAAACTCTTATTTATTCACTTAGTTATTATATTTATTTATTTTTTGTTATGTTTGATTAAAGTTTACAATATGGGTATTTTTGTGATTTTGCGTTTTTATAATTCAATTAATTAGAACTCTTATACTCATCCCTTCATAGTAATGTAAAACTAGGGTCCAAAAATTATACTAGTTAACAATCTTGTGTGTCTTGTTGGTTAAATATATAGTTAATAATCATGTTTTTTTGAAGAATGGAAAGGTTATGGGGTATTTCTCGTAAAAGGGCTTTATATTGAAGTGGATCAAGGTTCTGTTATGATGTTTAAGGAAGTTTGATCTTTGGATTGAGGTAACATGTGTTATATATTGAGGTTCATGATCAGTAAGGAGTGTTTGGCATGATAATGATATAAGTCAGAGGTTGGTTGGAAGCAATGTATCAGTGATTTTAAATGTGTTGCAGCAGAATGTGTTTCTTGGTCCTATTCACTGAATGATGAGATTCTCTTGTTCAGGAAATGATCTTAGTTCATCAAAGATCATTACATTTCTAGTCATAACAATGAGTTAGTACCTAGTACCTTGGAGTCTAATCTGGTATGACTGTACCTTAGTAGTTCAGATGGTTTACTAATTGGCCTGGGGGGATTAGTAGCTATTTTGAATGAAAAGGAGGTCTAGGCTGGATATAAGATGTACCATAATGTAGGGCTGCTCACTGTGAAGGGTATATGGCCTAGGAGGGGAGTGTAAGTAGTATGGAATTGAGAGTGGTGAATGATGACACTTCATGGTCCATACTTTACATTCCCACAGGAAGTTAGGTTGGTCATCATGGAGGGTGAGTGTTTCCAAGTAATTGAAGCTTTTCATAGAGAAGGAAATGTAGATTGCTTGGAAGAGCCCTCCATGGATGGGTTATGGGTGCCTAGTGATGCCTTTTTTCTCCCTGTTTTAGCTACTGTGGTTGCAGGTTGAGTGGTTCTAATGGGGAGGAAAAGGGAAATGTAGCTAGATGGCTTATGGTGCATGTAAAGGTAATTGAGGTTTGAATATGTTGGAAGATAGTTTGGAGCACTGCTGGAATTGGTCTCAGTTTGTTGCTAATTGTATCGTAGATGTTATATAGTGTTGCCACATTTCGGATGTATTAGTTTCTTGTGTATTCTGTTTTCTTTGGGCATGTCCAAAAAAGCAGTGACACTATCTTATAAATTTGTACAAAGTGTTTGGAGATTAATCTAAATTTACCTTTTGCACCAGAAAAAAATAATCATGTTTTTTCTATTCTTAAACATACCCTTCTTGAGGTGAGATCTATACGAAACAAGTATCACTTAAAAAAACAAATAAACCAATCTCAACCATCCATCCACCTTTCATCTGATGGCTAAGATCAAATCAAAAAATAACAAATGGAGGGAAAATTGGCATTTTAGCTCATTTAATATAAAAACCCACTTTCCACCTTTTTTTAAAAAAACAACATATCTTGCAAACAGTAAATCTTCAAGCTACAAAAAATATACCATGGTGACGAGAAAAAAATTATCTTTCTATAGATATGCAGTGTTATATACTTTCGACGAACTTTTTTTTTTCAAAATTCCGTCCAGAAAAATCCCACGGGATTCGTAAAAAATCCCATGGGATTCGTAAAAAGACGATTTTTTTTTCAAAATTTCCGTCCAGAAAAATCCCACGGGATTCGTAAAAATCCCATGGATTCGTAAAAAGACATTTTTTTTTTCAAAATTTCCGTCCAGAAAAATCCCACGGGATTCGTAAAGAAATCCAATGGGATTCGTAAAAAAACCCACCGGATTCGTAAAAAAATCCCAAGGGATTCGTAAAGAAATCCCACGGGATTCGTAAAAAGTCGAATTTTTTTTTTCAAAATTTCCGTCCAGAAAAATCCCA
>LBNU01014196.1:139027-165100 GCA_014162995.1 Artemisia annua | reverse complement strand
CCATGTCAACTGATGATCTCTAAGTCCAATCAAGAAACAATTGGTAATAATAATCTTCTGTAAATATCGAACAGCGTTTACTAATGCACCCGTATACACTTATTACCCAATTACTATTGACTCTGCTTTATAAATCTACGCAAATCTCAATCTAAATCATTCAGCATTTTTCCGCAAATCAGGATTGACAACCTATTATTCCAATTACCTCAATCTCCAAGCAATCAATGGCATCCAAACACGAAAATCATAGATCTCCAGCATCTTCATCATCATCATCCATCATCATCTACGTGACTGGCTGGATGCGATATTTTCACCCATTCCTCCATAAACCCATCAAGTTACCACTAACCAAGGAACCCAATACGGAAGCTTGAAAGGGGGAACCAAGTCAAGCCCCATATCCTGATGGACTCCATTCGCTCTTGACGATTCAAACTTGGATACCGGTTATCCTGCTTCAGATAAAGACCTGTTATCTCATTTCTCTTTACATCGGATGAAGAAATCTTCGAGATGAATATGAAGGGGATCAGCGTCCTTTCTTTACTCCTTCCACACCTGAAAGACCATCTGGCAAAGGTCTGGAAAGACTAACCCTCCACTTCCAAGATCAAAGCAGAGTGGTTTTGTCTTCTTACTCAAGAGGCAAGGGAGATGGCAAGGGAACTGAGAGATGGAGCAGTGGTTAGAATGTGATGCTGCCAGGAACCAAACACACAGTTACTTGAGGCAGTATTCTCATCGTTTTCATCCAATCATCTTTCATTTTCATCTTCAGCTTCTTCATCGATACTGGACATGCAGTAATCTAACACTTTTGGCTCTTTTATATACAAGGAACCCTAACCTAAACCGTTTCCCAAGAAACGTATCTTCTATAAACTTTTAAATAATATGCATTATCTTTTCCTAATATAACTCATGCATATCCTAACTACATTACATAATACGCGGTTTTACTAAGTCCGCAGAAACTAAACATGTTGAACTATGTCTTCAGCAGTAATACTTCATCAGCAGAATCTGGTCTTCAGCAGATTCCCTTCAACAGTAACCATCAGTGGAATTCACACTCAACAGAATTCCCAACACGTATCATTTAGGATATATTCCTTCAAATTGAGCATGTAAATGGAGCATCTGCCAAACCAACAACACATGGTTCAGATACATTTTTGGAGATCCAGGAGTCTTTGGTTGGAATTCTTTTACCTAGTTTAGCAATGGCTGATGTACCGGCATTTTTACATGTGATAGAAAGACAAATATGGTCTACTGCATCTGATTCACCTGTCCATATAGTGGCAAGAAGTACCTTTTCTAGTGATAAACATTTCTTTTGTTGTGTATAAGGAAAATCATATTAACAAGGCTTGTTGCATCAGTTTAGGTGACTAAAATGCAGTCTGTAACAATGTCACTTGCTATTATAAAAACCACAAGATGATTTCAGACATTTTAATGTTGTTAAACGGCAGAAAGAATGAGTTCTAGTTACTGCAAATACAAATCAATGCAAATCAGCTAGCATACTATATGTTCATGATCTATTTAAGAAGACTAACTCATTAGTACTAAATGATCCTTGGAGAATAAGAATGGAACAACACAATTAAGCCCACATCCTTTTCTTGCTCTCTCGATCTTTGACACCTTGAGGTAAACTTGGTCTACTAAGATTGACTGGTCTCTGAGCTTCTTGTGTCGGCGCTGGTTTAACCATTCTAGTTGCACCTCTCTGGACTACCATCAGACTTCCTCAATCTATTTTCATTGTTATTTTCAGCATTCTCTACTTCACTATTTCGCGACAAGCTGTGTCTTCTCGCTTCACCACCCCCAGTACTACCAAGAGAGTCGTTTCTCTTTGACCTGTTCAAGCTAGCAACTGTTTGCCGGTTCATGATATTTGAACTCCTTAGAACATGCTGTTCCACCGAACGCATACACATCAGACTTTCTTGTCACTCTGCGAGTTGAGAAATACTCAGCATCCATGTACCCAAATGTCCCTTTAATTTGATCTGTATAAACATCAGTGGTGCCTAACTGATATGCTGGACTGGTTCTGGATAATCCAAAGTCAGAAATCTTAGCCGCCAAATTATCGTCAAGCAAAACGTTTGAGCTCTTGACGTCGCGGTGTATGACTCTACTCTGGACACCAGTACCTGTATGGAGATAGTCTAAACCACGAGTGGCACCTATGCAAATATTGACCCTCTGAACCCATGTCAAAGCAGAAGATTTACTATCATTTGCTCTTTTCTTGTGCAAATGATCCTCGAGACTTCCATTCGGCATGTATTCATAAACAAGAATCATTTCTTCTTCACAATATCCTAGTAGAGAAACAATATGGCTATGGCGAAACTTGGAAATCGTCTCAATCTCTGCCTGGAACTTGGCTACCCCTTGATTAGATTTGATATATAACCTCTTGATGGCAACTTCAATACTTCCACCAAAGTCGATTATGCCTTTGTATACCTTTCCAAATCCGCCCTTTCCAATAACAAGCGCATCATCAAAATCATTGGTTGCCAATTTGATTTCAGCAAGCGAAAAACGTCTACACTGTTTACCAGGTAATCAGGGGCGGAGCCAAATCTTGGCTACCTGTGGCACGTGCCACATATGGGTTCGTCAGGTGAGATGAATTAGAGGTATCTTAGAATGGCAACCATATTGCATCCAAATAAGAAGAAAGAAAAACAACATAAAGATTAAGGAAACAAGTGAAAACAAGTCTCAAAATCTTGCTTTAATGGAGTCTATAGGTTTTGTCGTTGATAGAGAAGATGACCAGAACCCAAGGTCTTAATTTTATATTTAAAGAATTGCTTTTCTTTGTTGTTATATTTTGACCCTCATACTTTCATAAATTGTCAAAACTGCACACATATTTATATTGTAATTATTGAACCTTTTTTAAATGTCAGATATGGTTTTGATAAAATAAAGAGATGTTACAACTATTTAAGCTTACAAGAACTTGATAATTCTTCGAGAAAAAGTAAGATGTGTTAACTTTGAAATAAGAGAAATAGAAGTTAGTCATGAATTTAAGTATTCATATAATTGTTAAAATCAACTTTAAGTGGCCTAGTGTCATAATGTGCTTATTTAAATATGAATTGAACTTTGATATGGTTAAATTTGATCAAAAGTTTTATAATAGGTGATGACTTTTTAAACAATTGTTTACTGTCGTATATTAGAAGAAAAGGTAGCATAAGGTATTAGCAACAAACAATTTAATCATGAATTCTAATAAGCCATATAAATAACCGAAGAAGTTGATGTAAAAACTCTAAATACTTATTATTTGATACATAACATTTTTTTTTCCATTTCGTTAGTGCACTTGTGCTAATTAGACCTTACCTGACCTGACATATTGACTGTCCGATTGACTTGAAAATTTCATCGACACTACTATATTCCTGGGTAAAATTTTATGGCCGGGTAAAATTTTACCCACTTTAGTATTATGTCTGGGTAAAAAAATTTGTGCCACACATGTTTAATATTCCTGGATCCGCCACTGCAGGTAATGATGATGAAGAACCCTTGTGTGCAGATTGTTGATATAACAGTGACGAAGTCTTCTGCTCATCATCGTTTTCATCATGTTGTTTCTGTAAATAATAAACCAAGATGTCCAACACAGTAAAGATAACTATAAGCACAGTGGAATAGTACATGCTTCTTAGAGTTATGGATTACAATCTGCAATGCAACAAAAGATCCTTAAATCTAAAGATGGGTTGTCTTGGAGTTAAATCGCACCATCCAAGTAGAAAAATATTATGTGTTGGATTTTCTCAAATCTTAACACTTGGCTTATCAAAATGAGATAAAATTAATTGAGTAATACAGAGAAGCAAATTTCAAATGAACACGCAAAGCTTTTAAATATGAAAGCACAGTTATACCCCACTTCAATCAATGGACATCCACTTCAGTTTACCTGGAAGTCAATATAGCAATTTATTTATGTTTTTGATGGACAAATATCTAACTCCCCATGATAAACTCGTTAAATCGTTGTTAACCAGAAAATATATTAAGCGGAAAATATATCTAAGTTACATATATTATAATGAACTAGACACATAAAATCAACAGGATTATACAAAGGCAATTTCAAATTTTCAGCAAACATAAGCATCAAAAGAATTCAGTTTCATACTCAATTTGATAATTGAATATCTGAATTCGGTTGGGTTACCCAAGTGAGTTGCAAATTACATACCCATCTTTCAAAACCGCTATGAAATCATGAGCATTGGCGGCCTTTGCGGCCTCTATGATCTCTGATTCAGTAACTTGTTTGGAAACCCCATATATGATGTTTTCGCGTATAGTACCCGCGAATAAAGCTGGTTCTTGGCTTACAAGTGCAATATGTTTCCTTAGAGTTCTTAAATGATATGACCTTATATCTCTCCCGTCCACTTCGACAACACCTTTCACCGGGTCATAAAAACGCTCAATTAACCCAATTATCGTTGATTTACCGGACCCACTTTGACCAACCAACACTGTTGATTTCCCTGCTACAATATTGATGGAGAACCCTTTGAAAATCTTTATGTGGGCCGAGCAGGGTACGCGAAGTGAACATCACATATCGCTACATGGCCTGTAATGATGTCGGGTTTGATACCATCAGATTCTTCAGGCTCTCTAGAGGTGTAACGGTCCAATATGGTAAACACAGACTTCACTGCATCAAACCCTTTAGACAGATCATTCGTCATGGTTCCAGCTTCCGCAATGACTCTTCCAGTGCTTATTAAGATCAAATACATATGGTAAAACGCTTTTGCATCAAGTTGGCCTTCGCTAATCAATTTCGCACCATACCAGTAGCTTAAAGCCCAAACACAACCCGTTAGGCATTGAGAAAACCCGAGCCCGAATCCAGCATACCATGCTTGTCGAATGCTTTCACGCATTGGCTCTTTTTGGGTCTCTCCAAGCATTCTTAGGATTCTTATTTGAGATGAAAACGCAGTAATTGTACTCAGATTCGAAACAGCTTCTGCTGCGAGCTTGCTACTTTCAACTTGTGATTTCATGGCTTTTCGTGACATGTTCTTTAGTAGAACAGTTTTACAATAGAAGCATATTATAATAGCTGGTTGAACCACCATCACAACCAATGCCAATTTCCATGCGATAATTAACCCCATTGTGTAGGCAACAGTTACAGCGGAAAGTTTGAATCAGAAGTGAACTTCGATCTCCCACCAACGAACGTACCTACCAAAAAACATTGTTGACATACTATTTTGTCAGTTACTCTAAACCTTTAAGGTACCAAATTAAAATGACAAGTCACTACAAGAATAGAACTAACAGCGGCGAACTTAGTGTAAAGCTGTTGACTGTGACTGATTAGTATCCAAAATCTAGTTGGTCACTTTTGGTCACAACATTTATCATATCAGATTACATTTTCGTAACTAACAATTACTCCATATATTATTCATGGGAGGGAAACTTTATAGTCATCCTCAACCTTCATGGCTATTCTAAATAAAAAATGTCTGGTGGCATAAGTACTGCTAGAGAAAATGCTTTAACAACACTACTAATTTGCAACACTACTAAATAAAAAATGTCTTTCCTAATCCAACGCAACCTCATATTCACCTATATTAACAAATGCTTTAACAACACTACTAATTACAAAATTATCAAAAGGGTATCTAAATTTCTTACCACACATTAGTACTAGTACCTAGACAGTTAGTACTGGTACTTAGACAGTTAGTACTGGTATCCTAAATTAAATATCCTCATACAATATTAATCATATATGAAATCGAGTTTATTCCGCAAATAAAAAACCTAAAATTGAACAACTTGCCTGAAAAGAGACCACGTACTTGAGTGATTTGAGAGATGGAGTGAATTCCGGTGATTGGTCGGAGAACCCAGATTCTGTCAGTGAATCAAGATGAGATTCGTTGGCTGTGAATTAGGGTTTCGAAAATGAAGGAGTTGTGAAGGGTAAAAAATGAGTTGATCCAGCCTTTCTCTTGATTTCAGTTTGGATTGAATTTGAATTCCTTTTATGGATTTTGGATTGTGCATGTGTGTGTTTTTAATAGTGTTTTTGTTTGTGTCTTTTAAATGTGTTTGTAAATTAAAATAATAAAAAGGGCATTTTAGTAACTTCACAAGTTGTGTAATTAGCCAAAATTGACCATGGTTAGCCAAAATGTAGGCCCAGAGACCAACCGCGCGAATTTTGGAGAGTTCAAGGACGAAAATGCAAAAAAAAAAGATAAAGGACTATACGCGCGAAACTCGACAACTTTAGGGACGAACGGTGCAATTTCGTCTTTTCAATTATTGGATTAAAATCAATGGCTAAGATTAAAAAATAGTCTTTTAATCTTGGCCATTGATTTTAATCCAAGGTTGAAAATCAACCAACTTGACTCAGTTATGGGAAAGGATCCCACCCGCACAAAATCACCCTCATACTATCTAAACTTAAATTCCTTCAAAACCCACTTTCAAAATCACCAATCCGTAATTTCCCCCAATTCAGTTTCACCAAATTAATCCATTTCAAAAATCTGGATTTTTAGGTCAAAAAAATTTAAAAATAATGGATTTTCAGAGCTGGGCGGGCTTTGGAGCTAGTTAGACTATACAGGATTCAATTTTGTTATATACACCATTGATCTCTAAATAACTTGTTTCGATCACTGCAAATACAAAGAGCTGATTGAAGTTTACACAATCACTAATCAACAATGGCTGAAGTCATTGCTTCTACCCTCATTTTGGAAGCTAGAAAATGAAGCCTTAAAATGTAAATTAGTTTTATATAAGACATGTTCTTGCTGTTGTTCAGGGTATGTGCTCTTGTGTGAATCTGGAAATGTAGCCTCTGATTAGAAGGAGTTAGCTAGCCCCTAGTGATTCTTCTCTCATGATAACTCCTAGATAATATCTTGCAAAGAGGAAATGTAGTCATAGAGTGGTGCTTGGTGAAATTGGTGAATGTTACTTAGGTGATTTAGCATGTATAGTGGTCTTCTGAATGTAGCAGTTTATTTCTGTTCTGCAGTTTTAAAGGGGTGTTTGGTTCATGTCCTTCCCTTCTTAAAATGATGCTTATATTGTACTTCCTTCATCTCAAAATAATAGTACATATTTTCTTTTCGGGATGTCTCAAAAAATTGTCCACTTTCTTAATTTTTAAGTAAAAATTGAGAATGTAATAAAGGAATATTCTAATTGAGTGGTTGAAAATTAAAGTAGCTCCACTTTTATTAAACTATGTATGTGATTCTTGTCTCCGGACAAACAATAATTTTGAGACGGAGGGAGTACAAAACATTAACTTCACTTTTCTAACTCGAATAATGGTCATCTGTTTTGATAACTTATAAAGCTATCACTCTAAAAAGTTTATTTATTTTTTTTTTTCTTTTTCTTTTTTTAAGAGATCCACTTGGGTTTTGCTACAATTTATCATTTTTACAACAAATAATCATATTCATTTTGGGTGTTTATTTTTGTCCACTCAAGTTTGATCTACTTTTTAATAGTAGAATAAAAATGTTGATTATTTCAATGTTGGTGGGCTACTTGAGATGGAAAAGACAAGATAGATGCGCTAATAAATACAAGACTCTAATATTGCAAGTTGTTAAAGTGTGTCAAGTAGTATTAAACTATCAGCAGCCAGCTACAAGGTGCAATAAAAGACTAGGTAAACGGTGACCATAAGAGACGCTGAAATTGTTATAAAAAGTATCTGAATTCCTTGATTTGATTACTGCAATCTCATTCACATTGTCATTTACTATTAAATACCCACCATACAAATACAGAAAGCTCTCTGTTTACTATCAACAATGGCTGAAGTCATTGTTTCTACCCTCATTGAAGCCGTTTTTCGGAAGCTAGCTGATGAAGCCGTGAAGCAAGTTGTTCGTGCAAAGAGAATTCGTTCCGAGCTGAAGAACTTGGGGAAGACATTGTCAGACATCCAAGATCTCCTTATCGATGCTTCTGATAAGGAAGTAAAAGAGGTTCGTGTCCGAAAGTGGCTCAACAGTCTCCAACACTTGGCGTATGACATAGATGACCTTCTTGATGACTTGGCAACCGAGGCTATACGAAGTGCATTGACCGAGCAATCCGGAGGCAGCACTAGCATTGTCCGAAAGCTCATCCCATCTTGCTGCACCAATTTCTCACTAAGTAGTAAGATAAGTCACAGGTTAGACGAAATTAACCGTGAGTTGCAAAAACTTGAGGAGGAAAAAGTTACTCTTGGATTAGAAGTGAAGGATGATAAGTCAAAAGATAAAAATAGACAATACCAGACCTCGTTGGTAGATGCAGCGAGTATTGTTGGCCGACAAGGTGATAAGGATGCATTGGTTCTCAAGCTGTTAAGTAATGAACCATGTAATGAAAACTTTAGCATCGTGCCCATAGTTGGTTTGGGTGGTGTGGGTAAAACCACTCTAGCTAAAATGCTGTATGAAGATGAACAAGTGAAGGCTCACTTTGAATTTAAGGCGTGGGTTTGTGTTTCAGACGAGTGGGACACCTTCAGTATCAGCAATATTATTTTTCAGTCTGTGACTAAGGAAGCAAAAGAATTTAAAGATTTAAATCTCCTTCAAGTAGATCTTAGAGGTCGACTTAGAAATAAATTGTTTCTATTAGTGCTGGACGATGTGTGGAGTGAAAGTAGTGACGATTGGGAATCACTAGTGGCCCCTTTAAAAGCATGTGCTCCTGGAAGTAAAATAATTATGACAACTAGGAAGGAAAAGTTGCTCAGAGAGTTGGGTTGTGGTAAATTAAACCATTTGCAAAGTCTCTCACATGACGATGCTGTGTGTTTATTTGCTCATCATGCGTTGGGTGCAAATAACTTCGATTCACATCCAAGACTTAAAGCACCTGGTGAAGGCATTGTGAGAAAGTGTGATGGTTTGCCTTTAGCTTTAATAGCACTTGGAAGGTTATTGAGGACAAATGAAGATGAAGTAAAATGGAAGGAAATAGAGGATAGTGAGATATGGAGCTTAGAAGAGGGGGGTAAAATAATCCCGGCTCTTAGACTAAGCTACCACGAACTTCCTGCCTATTTAAAGCAGCTCTTTGCATATTGCTCCTTGTTCGCAAAGGACTATGCGTTTGACAAGGAGGATTTGGTTCTGCTGTGGATGGCAGAAGGATTTTTGCACCAAGTACGTCTAATCAAGTCAACTACAGAACGTTTTGGTCTGGAATGTTTTGATGAGTTGTTATCACGGTCATTTTTCCAACACTCACCTAATGACGAGTCTTTGTTCGTTATGCATGATCTTATGAATGATTTGGCCACATCTGTTGCCGGAGATTTCTTTTTCAGGTTAGATAAGGAAATGGGAAATAGTGTTAGAAAACGAGCTTTGGATAAGTATCGTCATATCTCTTTTATTCGTGAGGAATATGGAGCTTACAAGAAGTTTGAGGGATTAGAAGAAGCTAAAGGTTTGAGAACATTCTTGTCTGTAGGGGTGAAAGAATGGTGGCAATGTAACTACTTGTCAAATAAGGTTTTGGTTGACTTACTCCCTCAGTTGAAATTCTTAAGGGTTTTAAGTTTGAGTGGTTATGAGATAAGCGAGGTTCCAGATTCCATTGGTAAATTAAAGCATTTACGCTATCTTAATTTATCTCAAACTGCAATCACACATTTACCAGAAAATGTTTGTGATCTCTGTAACTTAGAGACGTTGATCCTTTTTGGTTGTTCTCGTTTAACTAAGCTTCCCAACAACTTCATAAAGCTTAAAAGCTTGCGGCATCTAGACATTAGAGACACTCCACTTTTAAAAGACTTGCCTTTAGGCATCGGTGAGTTGAAAAGCGTACAAACTCTTTCAAAAGTCATCATTGGAGGAGAAAATAACTTTTCCATAACCCAACTTAAAGATTTTGAGAATCTTCAAGGGAAAATTTCATTTAAGGGTTTGGACAAAGTGCGAAACGCAACGGAAGCAGGAGAAGCATACTTGTCACAAAAGAGACTTACTGAGTTAGAGGTGGAATGGAGTGACGTATCAGATGCTTCCCGAAATGACACAAGTGAAAACGATGTCCTTGATGCATTGAAGCCATATAATGAATGTTTGAAGAGGCTAGGCATTGTGAACTATCTGGGTTTAGAGTTTCCAAAATGGGTTGGGGATCCCTCGTTTCATCGGCTGGCTCGTGTGTCTATACGTGGCTGTAAAAAGTGTAAATCTCTACCATCACTCGGGCAACTAGAGTCACTTAAGGAGTTATCTATTCAAGACATGGATGATGTAAAAGTTTTGGGCTCTGAGTTTTTTGGTACTGGCCTTGCATTTCCTTCACTTGAAGTTCTAAGTTTTGAAGGTATGCGGGGGTGGGAGGCATGGTCAACCAATGGTACAAGTACTGCTGGGGTTATTAAAGATGCAGTGTTTCCAAGCCTGAAAGAGCTGCGTATTATGGACTGTCCTAATTTGGTTGAAATCTCACTCAAGGCACTACCTTCGTTGAGGGATTTGAGAATATGTAATTGTGGTGATGGTGTGTTGAGGAGTCTGGTTCATGCAGCTCCATCAGTCACCAAGTTGGAGATGAGATTTATTTCTGGGCTTACAAATGAGGTGTGGAAGGGTGTTATATTGGATCTTAAGGCAGTTGAAGAATTGACAATCGAACGGTGTGATGAAATAAGATATTTGTGGGAATCAAATGAAGCAGAGGCAAGTAGTAATGTTCTCAAGAATTTAAGTAAGTTGGAAGTATGGGGATGTAAAAACTTGGTGAGTTTAGGGGAGAAAGATGAGGAGGAGTACAATTATGGGAGCAACCTCCTAACATCTCTTAGGTGGTTACATGTATTTGGTTGTGAAAATTTTAAGCATTTACGTTGTCCAAACAACATTGAGGCGTTGGGATTTTCAGTTACATGTGTCTCTTTCTTCTCAAGGGGAGGAGGACAGAAACTCAAGTCAGTTGAAATTCTCGAGTGTGAGAAATTATTGGGAGAAGGAGGAGAGAAGAATTGGTTACTTATCAACAGCAAAAGCATGCCAATGCTTGAATCTGTAAGAATAAATAATCATCCAAATGTGGCATCGATCTTTGAATTTGGGGGTAACTTCATTCACCTCTCGACATTGATAATACGAAATTGTAAAAGTACGGGGGAGTCATTATTTCCAGACCTCCAATTGCAGAGTCTCACCTCGTTAACTACTTTGATAATAGAAGATTATCCAAGTATGGATGTTGCAACTGGGGTTTGGCCTCCCAATTTGCGTAAGCTTATTATTGGGCGGTTGAAGAAGCCCATCTCAGAATGGGGCCCACTGAAGTTTCCAACCTCACTAGTTCAGCTAACCTTAGTTGGTACAAAAAGAAAAGAAGCAGTGACTAAATGGAGTGAATTGTCTCATCTTCATCTTCCTTCATCTCTTGCTGATCTTTGGATAAAAAGTTTTGACAATTTGGAAAAAGTTTCTGAGGGACTCCAACATCTCACCTCCCTCCAATATCTCTGGATTTCTAAATGCCCAAAGATAAAAGATCTACCACAGACGTTGTTGCCTTCACTTTTAAGTTTGGAAATTTGGGGCTGCCCAAATTTGAAAGAAAGATGCAGTAGAGGAGGCTGCTACTGGCCCCAAATCTCCCATATCCCCTGCATCAATATAGACTACGAGTCACAAACATAATATGAAGGTGTGTTCTCTCTCTGCCGTTTAACTTTTCTTCGATTCAATTAGAAAACTTCAATTTACAATTTCCAAATTACATGATGAACTAGGATTGAGTGTAGAAATTTGATTATTTGTTTAGTTCATTAAATGTTGACACCACTATATATGGTGGATGTTATATGGAGTAGTAGTTTCCTTGAAATCATGCCTCTCTAAACAACTTCAGATGTCTTTTCATTAATAACGTTTCACGTTGATACAATTTTGAATGTCTTATTTACAAACTTTGCACTAATAAACTACAAACTTTGCTCTTTTACAATGTATTAACTACAAACTTTGCTCTTTTACAGTCACATAGGAGAGGAGTCGTATACATTTTTGAGCTTGCCTTGTAAGTTGCAATTACCTTATCTATCGATAATGAAAATAAACATTATTTATCTTGCATTATCACCTGATATTCAAGTTACTGGGGTGTTTTCTGATTGTTACTTCTATTTGTAGAATTGATTGAAGTCAAAGATAAAGAGAGTTTGTGCTATATAGAATGGTCAACGGTTTATAAAGTAGAGAGTCCATTTTAGCAAGTAACGTTTCTTGAGTTTCAGCTGGTACGTACCTAACGATTATCTCACTTCCATTTACGGCAATAGTTTTTTTGTACAGTAACAAACTTGTTTCAATTGACCCTTGATATTGTTATTATTGTTCAGTTTTGTTATATTAGTGACTGAAAAACCTGATTTATGGTTGACACCTGATTTATGAGGAAGCTTTCATCCGCAACATACCAGCCAAATCGAATAGGTAAATGCATTGTTGGACTTATACCTCTAAGTGAATCTATCTCTAATAAGTAGTAATAATCAACAGCACCAACTCATTTTATTTGTTTGACCATGATTTCAGGCAAACAGGCATGGGAAGTGAACAAGTATTGGGACAAAAGACATTGCTGCATCTTCTTATTTTCAAGGGAGTGTTGACAAGTGCTTAATTGCAAGTTTAGATCATGATAATGTTGAAGCTGATACCACTTGTTGTACCTTTTCGAGTGATATAAACTTAAGATAACTAAGTTGAATCACTCTCCATGTAATCTGATGTATGTTTAAACACTTTTAGAACAAGAATACTAAAAGCAGTTTAAACAAAATACACAACAAAGTTTTTCAGTGTTTAAATTCTTATGTAAATAAATCAAATAATTTACTAAGATTGTTTGCCGAATAACACTCAAAGTTGAATGACAGTATATTATCTCCTCATTTTCTTTAAACACAAACCAAAGTATGTGTTTAAGTAAGAACTATGCTAACACATTGAATGAGTTCAAGGACTTAGTTCTAGGATCAGTAAATGCTAACACATTAGTTGTACGAGATACATTTACTCATTTACAACATTCCTTTATACAGGCAAACTCGAGGTAAATATCCGTGGGGTAGTAGTGACGTTTCAAGCGTTTAACTTTGAAGGTACACTGGTATCTTACTGCATTAAATGCTTTCATTTTTTGAATGTGCCGAACCCTGCTTTAGGGTACAATGACAATTATTTTCATTTTTTTTACCAACTCTTGTAATTGACTTTCTTTGGAAAGTACCTTTCACTTATCTTTTCAAAAAGGTTTATGCATATTTGTTTAAGAGACTTAGATGTTTTTCTTAAATATCTATGTTAGAATGGCCCAACAACCTAAGAATGATTATAAGAAATCACTTGTTAACCATGAGATATAATTAACATCAACACAGATATAGATAAATAAGCCAGAACTGCCACATCCATATACACATAATACTTTTATTCTCAATGTCTTATTGAAAAAATATTCTCAAGCTACAATTGGAGGGTCAAATCTTTAGCATCAAATGCTTTGTAGGACTTGCTACTTGTATCCTCACCCATCCTTGATTTCAAAAAATTTAAATCCAATGCAAACTTCGACCCATGTGACGGTTGTCTAAGCCATGTTGGCATTGAAACAGAGGTTATTACCGACGAGTCCAGATGGCCACCAGAATAACTCAGCAGCATACTGTCTCTAGTTCTTTCAACATGGTCAGTACCATATACTGATCTCAAATCTTGATCTTGAGTTATATGACTATTGGTGACAATACTGCTTGTTTGCATAGTACCGTATACTGATCTCATATCTTGATCTTGCATTATATGACTATGAGTGACAATGCTGCTTGTTTGCATAGTACCGTCGTTTATAAAAGAGTGATAAGGATTTGACCATGTTTGAGCGAATGGGATTTGAAGCTGGTGGCTAAAGTTGTGTCTTGTTGTTTGTGGATGTGGATATAAGTTCTGGAGCTTACGTTTGGCTACCATTTGGGCTGTGGGGCCCAAGTCTTTGGCAAATTGCAGTAGGCTATCACGGTAGCTATGTTCCTGTTGATGTTGATGTAACTGCAAATAGCACATAGATTGTGAAAAAAAAAGTGGTAAAATAGACCAGCCCGTTAACTGTCAAATAGTTTTCACAGTTCAAAATGGGCTAGGTCGGGTTGGCCTGACTTTCTACTCGTTTATATTTAATGTGTGAAAAATGATTATAAGCTATACAACTTTGAGTAGTTGAACAAATGATTTAAAGGGTCATATGCACTAGCAATGGAGATTCACGGTGGATGACTTTCAGACTCGTTTATCCTGTTTGACCGCTTGTATTTCGAAGAGAAAAAGTGAAAAGTGTTAAACTTCCAATTATCAGACTCCGTAAATCACAAAAGGGAAAAGGACAGTCACTCGTTCACTTACATGGATTAAAGATTTTGAGTATTTGTCATTGTTGAGGTCCAAAGGGGGTTTGTAAGTCGATCTTCGATCAACTTCAATGGAATCACATTCTTTACCATCTCGACTGCCTCCTGTGTAACATAGTATGCTGTAAATTCACTACATTGCAAAAATAAAATGCAGTTTGACATTTAAAGGGAACTCTTTATATTTTGATAAGATTATAATATCAAGTTACAAGCAATTTAAAGCTTCTGTATAAAAGTTATGCGAAACAATGAAATACTTTTATCAGGTTTGAAGAATGATTTGCAGTTCAACTCATTAAATCCATCTTCGGATCTTCTGAAAGATCTTCGCCTGTTCCCTCCAAATTCTAACTCAAAAGTTTCGGGACTCGTTCTCAGGACATGAAAAACTCTCTTGGCTAGTTTATGTATTCCATGAGCCTGTAAAGTAAATCATTTCTCAAGCTAGGACCATAGAGAAATGAAGTTAGAGTTCAAACTCGTGTGTATTCGTATACCTGTCTGAAAAAAATAGTACCCGAAGAGTTGAAGTGCATCGCGTTCCCTGATATTAGATATACATCATTCTGCAAGCATGTTTGTAACTGCATTAGATCAACGAGACAGGGAAAAATTTTACCAACGTAAAGGTGGAAAGATGGGTCGCAGGCATACTGGGCAGGTCAAAATGAGTACTTTTTGAAATACCTCAAATTGTTCAAGGGAAGTATACAATCCTTCATGAAGTTTAGCTCTCATTGTTCCAAAATCCATTGGCTCCTCAATGATTTCATAGTAGTCCTCAACCTTAAAACGCACACATAAAGTCAAACCGTTACTTNAAAAAAAAAAAAAAAAAAAAAAAAAAAAAAATGTACTACCTTTTCTTGACCGATCTTCTTGATTTAGTTTCTTTTCCACCTGAAGATGAAAATGAGATTTTCAAGTATGCATTCACGGAAATAACCAAGAGGACTAACTTTTGTTCATTATTGAAGTTTAGTAATCATAAATTATCTAAAAAAATCACATGAAAATATTATAACCAATTTGTAAAATTCTTACGCAAACAGAATGATGTACCTTGATCTTGCTTGATGAAGGTTCATGGTGCCTTCTTTTGAGGCTAGCTCTGGTGCGCGATGGTGGCCCTTGCAGTCCATCTTCCCTTAAAGACCGAAACCGGCTTTGCTGCTGCTGAGCCTTCCTGATCCCTGAAGACTCAGCACGAGATTTCACAGGACTTTTTCTCCGCTTCTTATTGCTACTTTCTTCATCTCTTTGTACTTTTTTACACTGTCACCATAAATACTAAAAATGTTAGTCTCAGCATTGTGATTTATGGATCATATATAACCTTCCCATTATAATGGGATTATAATCCACAATAACACTCACTTGGTTATTCATGTTTACAGTTTTTGGCCACAAAATTATAATGCGATTAGTACAACACAAATCAGATTATAGTTCTAGTGGAGCAATTAACAGATTATATAAAGGATTGTAACTTACTATAATGATATTGATTGGTGTCAATTAATAAGACATGATTGTAAACAAAGCAAATTTGGTTATAATCTTCTCCTTTGTTTATTTTCCTTACTTGTTCTCATATTAATTATTTTACAGAAAATGGACTACTATAACAAGCATTGTATGCAAGAGGACACTAAACATTATTGTCATTCTAATTTTGAAAAAGAAACTGATCATCAAAGATTATGAAAAAGCATATAGGGAATTGAAAGTAAATAAATAAAAACCTCATTGTAACGTAAATATACATAATCAATTAATCATCCTGTTATAGTGATATCATGAAATGGTATTGGTATAATCATATGGTCTATCAAGAAGACACATTGTAACTTAACCTGAAAAATGCATTATACTCTTTATTTTTATTTACATAAATATAGTGACTTAAAATAGAGGTGTAATCGAGTCGAGTGTTGTCAAGTTCATGCCTGGGTCGACTGTTAAAATTGGGTTTGAAACTCAACTTGAGCTTGATCGAACTTTATAATTCAAGTTCAAGGTTACTCTACTTGTCATCTGAAACTTGATTTTGAAACTCGATTTGAGCTCAATTGCGCCTCCATTTTAAGCTCGAGCTTAATGATAATAAGCCTAATCCGATTATTTTTTGAGAACGGTTATACACCTATTTTCTCTCATCATTTTTACTAATCAATTCGACACATTTCTCGCTTATATTTAGTTTTATGAATTAAGCTTACAAATAATTTATATGTCATAAATTACATGTATATAAAATAGTTTAAGTGTCACTTAACATAATAACATTAACTAGATAACTTCACGATCTGAAGATTTTGCAGCTCGTGCTTGACTCGAAGTTTTACTCGAGTAATTTAAACTCGGCTCATGAAAACAAGTCGAGTTCAAGTAATTTACAAATCGATTTCAAATAGCCGAACCTCAAACCTAGAAAAAAAGAAAAAGGAAAAAAGAAGTTTTTATTTTTTATTGTTATTATTTTTTTTTTTTTTCAACAATGAAGCTTTTAGTTGAAGGGTTGTAACTTGTAAGTCTCAAAACTAAAAGTAGATGAAGAAAAAGACACAAAGTCATAAAGTTAAAAAGTACACATCTTATCTAACTCCCTTTTCAGTCACATAACATCTTCTCACCTTCCAACAGCACCACCCTCAATTCCCCTAAATTTCTAGGGCACAAAATCACCAAAATCAAAATTAACCCACTTTCAATCCACTAAACTCAAATTCCTTCAAAACCCACTTTCAGAATCACCAAATCATCATTTCCCCCAATTCAATTTCACCAAATTAACCCATTTCAAAAATCTTGATTTTTAGGTCAAAATTTGAAAATAATGGATTGAATCATTAAATTAACCCACTTTTAATTTATTAAACTTCAATTCCTTCAAAACCCACTTTCAGAATCATCAAATCATCATTTCCCCCAATTCAATTTCAACTAATTAACCCAATTTAAGAATCTTGATTTTTAGGTCAAATTTGAACTTGGTGGATTGGATTATTAAGTTAAGGTGATTTTTTGATTCAGTTGTTGAATTTGATCATGGGTTTTATTCATTTTTTTATTAATTTTGAGTAAAGTTAGTTAATTTCATTTTTATTTTATATTAGTTATTGTTTTTGTGTGATTGATTATTAGGTATAATTTGGATCCTTAATTTTAATTTTTAGGTAAACTAGTTGAGTATTTATGGAAGAAATGATGCAAATTTATGAGCTTTTTGATGTGAAATAAGTGATTAGAAAGTGTTGAGGAGCGTTTGGCATCGTGTTTTGAAAGTGCTTGTAAGCTCGAGTGTTTAGGTAGGATGAATTAGTTTTTGATTATTGAGGCGTCAGATAATCGGTATAGAAGTAGCTGCAAGAAAAAATGAGTGCCTTTGTCTGATTATTCATGGGTCATTTTTGGAGGGTGTTTGGGGTTAGCTTATTTAAGTGCTTATCGGCATTTTTGTAGGCAGATAAGTAATTTTGGGGTTTTGAGTAAACTTGCTTATTGGCATGTTGGTAAATGAGGACCTTAAATTAAGTAGCTACCAATCTGCTTATATTTTGAGCAGATTCGCAATTTAAATTAAGCAATCCAAGGTATTCCCTTAAAAGCAATTTTCGTCGGTAGATAAGCAGTTTCAAGTATTTTGGGAAAATTGCTTATTTGCGTACTCTTGAGTAAATAAGGAGTTCGAATTAAGTTGGTACCAATCTGCTAATTTTTAAGAAGATAATCAGTTTTAAATAAGCATCCCAAACACACCCTTGGATGTCAATCCTTAGAAGATCAGAACTTGGCACCCATTAAAAAAGTTGTTTATCGGATGATCACAACTTCATCTGCAGAGCATGTCCAAACATTATACCAAACCATTTTGTTACTATCAATAGTCACTATATAAACGCAATGCCAAATGGACCTTAAGGCACACTATATAACCGAAGTTTAAATAGTTGTTTCTCTTTTAACACTAAACTAGCTCATTGTAGATTCTTCAATTTAGTTAAATGGGTAAAGATACGAGATTTTCCCAGCTCATGTTACTCGGGGAGAGGGAGTCTGTGACTCAGATGTACGGGGCCTAAATGGGGTATCCCTGTGATCGTTTCTGGCCCAGTTGTATATTTATATTTAACAAAATACAGTATAAAATATATGTTTATGTGTATATGTTGCTTATCTGCAGACATGGAAAATACATCACCTATCGCACCGTTCGACCAACCAGCTTTGTGTGCTTTATGTCATAGAACACTTACTTCTGAGAATGACCCTATAGACCTCGAATCCATCATATATGTGGCGATTGCAAATTCTTATATCTAGAAGATAATAACACCCCATCTAACCCTATCTCACAAACAACTACTAGAGTACGTCGAACACGATACACTAACAGTTCAGAATCAATTGAAGATATGTTCTCACACCAGTTTTCAACCATGATCAATCTTGCCCGACACAACCCACCTGCTGTTTCTGATACAAGCTCGCGCACGACTCCTACTGGTTCTAGAAGATTCAGAAGAGTCATTTCTGATACAGAAAGCGAAGGTTTTGATTCTGTTTATGAAGAAAGCGATGTTACATATGAAGCTTATGATTCGGATGTATCTGTTGAAGTTCATAGTTTTCTTGCTGGCGATAGTGATACTGATATAGACCCGATGCATGCTCGTTTAAACCAGTGGAGCTCAGATGATGAGGATGACGATGATGGAAACACGCTCGGATCTTTGATAGCTAGAGTTCAACTCCAAAGATCAATGGCGTCTAATGGACAGTCGCCTGAGATTGAGACAGCAATTCGTGTAAGAATTAGCGAAAGAAGACAAGTTGATATAAGAAACCCGTTTGGTATTGCTGATGATGATCAAGAAACGTCACCTTTTGTGGGACATTCTGGTGATTATCTTGATGCGAGAAGCTTTGAAGAGCTTTTGGAACGGTTAGCAGAGGCGGATAATTCAAGAAGAGGCCCACCTCCTGCTGCTCTTTCATTTGTGAATAATCTTGAACGTGTGGTTGTTAACAATGCTGATCATAATGGCTTGGCTTGTGCCATTTGTAAAGACTTATTAACTGTTGGAAATGTGGTTAACCAGCTCCCTTGTCATCATCTTTACCACCCATCGTGTATTAAGCCGTGGTTAAGTAATAGGAATACATGTCCATTGTGTCGGTTTGAGGTTCCAACTGATGATGTAGATTATGAGAATAGTAAACAAAGCTTGACCCGTGGACCAGGTACACAAGAAGTTGAATGGGTGGAGGATACATCTTTTGAAGAGCGTGAAGGTGAAGAAGTTTTGAATGCTGACGGTGGAAGAGTAAGAGGGGCGGGAAGGTGGTTGTATATGGCGGCTCCAGTGGTGACACTGGTTGGGATTGGTCTTGCGTTGTGGTTAGGGAACCCTGGTGCTATTCAAGGCTCGGGTTCGGTTTCTGGCTCGTGTGGTTCGAATCAAAGAGGTAGTAGAAGCAGAAGATTGTGGGGTCTTTTATAGTTTATACAATGAATAAATGAGCTAATAATGAGTTGGTTTTGTTTGCTTGTTTTGTTTTGATTTTGTTTATTCTGATGCAACAGTTCAATGATTGATGAATGGTTGAGAAGATTGTGGTTAACTTTTGTACATAATTTGCTTCACATCTGGATTAATGAATGTTTATTATTTCAAGCTTTTGTTGTTCCAACTGCCAATCTGTGTATGCTATAGGAGTCGCGTTTGTTTTAGCAATTTCGAAACACTGAATGTTTTTTCACCTGCTGGCAAAAATATCTCGTTTGACACATATTTCAGACAATCTTGTTAAATACAAGACAATGATTGGTTCTTCATAAACAATGATTGTCTTTAGCGAAAACAACTTAAAGATTTACTGTTTTCAATTCATTGTGTTTCTGGCAACAAAGGATTTGTGTCAAGCTCCTTCATTTTTAGTCGTATAAGTAGATTGAGGCAACAGATAGCTCTTTTACGACATACTAATGACTTTTTCGCCTGAAAAAACCCAAACTTAAGCAAAATGAAGAATCAGGGACCTAATTGGTAGTGCTTAAACGCGATGACCTGTTTAAAAACTTTGTCAAACATTAATGGCATATGTATCACTTAAAAAAGATACATCTTTCATGTGTCATATAATGAACGCTTTAGGTTTATGTGTTAGGCAAATGATCGAGTTAGGTCTTTCTATCGGTACTCATCAGATAATTACATCAAGCAAAACTTCCCACACTGGTGTATAACTCTGATGCAAAAAAAACTACTGTATTTTTCGACACGAAATAGAACAAAATAAATGACCCAAGTATAATATTGAGTCATAAATAAATACAAAATACAAAATCCATGATTTATATGCTTTCGAAATTCACTTACATAATAAATAAAATAAAAGCATAAGTAACACATGTGTTGGGTATAAATAGACTGCTAGAGACGTGTATTAACCAAGAGGTCACATGTTCGAGTCGACCATCCATTCGCAAACATTTTTAGTTTTTGNCTTGACCCGTGGACCAGGTACACAAGAAGTTGAATGGGTGGAGGATACATCTTTTGAAGAGCGTGAAGGTGAAGAAGTTTTGAATGCTGACGGTGGAAGAGTAAGAGGGGCGGGAAGGTGGTTGTATATGGCGGCTCCAGTGGTGACACTGGTTGGGATTGGTCTTGCGTTGTGGTTAGGGAACCCTGGTGCTATTCAAGGCTCGGGTTCGGTTTCTGGCTCGTGTGGTTCGAATCAAAGAGGTAGTAGAAGCAGAAGATTGTGGGGTCTTTTATAGTTTATACAATGAATAAATGAGCTAATAATGAGTTGGTTTTGTTTGCTTGTTTTGTTTTGATTTTGTTTATTCTGATGCAACAGTTCAATGATTGATGAATGGTTGAGAAGATTGTGGTTAACTTTTGTACATAATTTGCTTCACATCTGGATTAATGAATGTTTATTATTTCAAGCTTTTATTGTTCCAACTGCCAATCTGTGTATGCTATAGGAGTCGCGTTTGCTTTAGCAATTTCGAAACACTGAATGTTTTTTCACCCGCTGGCAAAAATATCTCGTTTGACACATATTTCAGACAATCTTGTTAAATACAAGACAACTTGGTTCTTCATAAACAATGAATGTCTTTAGCGAAAACAACTTAAAGATATTACTCTTTTCATTGTGTTTCCAGCAAGAAAAGATTTGTGTCAAGCTCCTTCATTTTTAGTCGTATAAGTTGATTGAGGCAACAGATAGCTCTTTTATGACATACTAATGACTTTTTCGCCTGAAAAAACCCAAACTTAAGCAAAATGAAGAAAAGGGGCCTAATTGGTAGTACTTATACGCGATGACCTGTTTAACAAGTTTGTCAAACATCAATGGCATATGAATCATCGAAAAAAGATACATCTTTCATGTGTCATATAATGAACGTTTAAGGTTTATGTGTTAAGCAAATGATCGAGTTAGGTCTTTCTATCGGTACTCATCACAAAATTACATCAAGCAAAACTTCCCACACTGTGTAAGTTTATAACTCTGATGCATAAAAAGCTACTGTATTTTTCGACACAAAATAGAACAAAATAAACGACCAAGTATAGTATTGAGTAAATAAATACATTTGTTCAAAAAAATAAATAAATAAATAAATACAAAATCTTTCGGAACTCACTTACATAATAAATAAAATAAAAGCCATATGTAACACATGTGTTGGGTATGGATGGACGGTAAGAGACGTGTATTAACCAAGAGGTCACATGTTCGAGTCGTACATCAATTCTCAAAACATTTTTAGTTTTTTTATGTTTTATTTTGTGTTCTCTTTTTGTTTGAAACAAAAAAGTAACTATGTCAACCTGCTTTATTTCCAGATATTCGAAATTGGCGTTCATTAAGGCTTACGTGATATTGGCATACATCGCAATGTGAGTTTGATCAGCACAAGCATACTTAGCAAATTAATGTTCATACACATATAGGGGAAGATGGATGTCGATCAAGTTCTGATGAACAACTCGAGCTCCTTCTCTGTCAAACATGTTAGAGTCGCATAGACAAATCCATCTTAATTAGTCTCGGTTGACAACCCTACATGACGGAAATCTCTTATTCCTTCAAAAGTTTCTATATGCATTTGGCGTGCTGTAAGAAACCTTATTTCAGTGATGTGGAGTTAGACAAAAAAATAAATAAATAAAGATATAGACATCGCCACAATTGTATGCCATGTTTGTTATAATGATACTGAATATGATGAGCATAACAAGGCTAAGTGTGATCCAGCATCCGAGCTGTAGAAAATGGTCTTCTCATGGTGCGGGTTTGACTTTTGGCCTCAGGATTGACATAATTTTTTTTTTTTTTTTTTTTTTTTTAACCTGGACATTTATTGTTGGATATATGAGATAAAAAAATTGCTAAAACAATTACTCACTATTTCAACTCGATAGGAACTATTAAATTTGTTTATACAGCAAAACAAAGGAAGCTTTAATTAAGGGAGGCTGGTAGTGCAACAAATGTATTCTAGTTCATTATCCACAAACTCAAATCCCAGTAAAAGAAAATCCACATATGCCTCCCTTTGTCTGCAAATAATACTTTTATAAGAAACCAGCTGACATTACATAAAAAGACCAAAGTTTCCTGTAAGTCTCATAAGAGCAGCATGAACATTGCCCTCACTAGCACGTAGAGCCCTGATAGTGATACTCTCTTAGGTATCAAAAAGCCTCGTCTCTTGAAGTTGTGATAGTTGAGTTGCATAAAGTTGTTCCGGTGGTACTGCAGTAGCACCGGGCTGTAGGATCCCCAAAGGAGATCGCTGGTTAAGCTCCGGTAGAATCGGTGAAGATATCATTTGCTGCATCATCTGAGGTGAAGTTAGCCGACGAACTACTTCAGGATTTTGCATCATCTCTCTGAACTGAGGGTTAGAATCAAACATACTTTGTAGTTGTGGGTTTTGGTCAATAATCTGCTTCATGTATTGGGGATTGGAAAGCAGCAACCTTTGCATCATCATAGAAATAGCTGGAATTAGCTGACTCATGTCTGCCATCCCTGTAGTAGTGTTAGAAGGTGGAGTGGTTTTGGTCCCAGCAACCGGGGGGTTCAGGACTACTTCCAAGTGAATTGTGTGACCATCCTGGAGGCCATAGGTATCTATGGTTTGATCATCATCCAAAGGTATTCCTCTATAAAACAACTTCTGTTTATTAGCAGGAATAAAAGAGATTTCAGCCAATAAATCCTTAAATAAAGCAACCTTTGGCACGGCAGTATCCAAACTAACCGAAAACATGTTCCCGTCTGAACATATTATGTATATATTAATCATCTCGACTAATAGCACGAAACTAAGGGGTGTGTTTGGGGATAGATTATGAATGAGAAATGAGGACGGTTAGGTATAATCTTATTAATGACCATTATTTATAATGGTAAAACCCTAGATGCCCTAAACCCACAAACCGGGCTTGGGCCTATTTATTCCCTAATAATATGGTGCATGCCCTGTTAAGTATTGCATGACGATTAGCTGAAACAGTGTAAATTTCCTTGCTCTTTAGCTCCTCACTAGTTTGCAAGTCTTGTTGAAAGTTCACAATATATAAGCCGAGGATGCTAAACAAGCTCATGAGATAACGTATGTAGTGAACTAGTGATGGTGAATAACTAATTATTGTTTATTATTAATCTTTAAATAAACGGATTCCTAATTGTTAGTGGATTAGTATTTGTATTAAACTAGGATTAGGATAGTCCTAATTGTTAGTGGCTTAGTATTTGTATTAAACTAAGATTAGGATCGTTTAAGCCCAAGCCCAAGTGTTAAGGTATAAATATTGGGACATATGTAAATCTCTCATTAATCAATTAATTAATCAATCAAGGTTTGCATGGTATCGAGGCTAATTGTTTTCTTCTCCACGTTTTCTTTATGTGTATTTATTACGTATAACACAAGTTTAAATCCTATATTTATGTATCTGTTGCTTATCTGCAGAAATGGAAAATACAACACCTATCGCACCATTCGACCAGCCAGCTTCATGTGATTTATGTCGTAGAACACTTACATCTGATAACGACCCTATAGACCCCGACTTCATCACTATATGCGGTGATTGCATGTTCTTATTGCTAGAAGATAACAGCACCACCACATCTAACCCTGTCTCACAAACAACTCGCGCTCCTAGATTACGTCGAACACGATACATTGCACGACACAACCCACCTGCTACAAGCTCACGTACAACTCCTACTGGTTCTAGAAGATTTAGAAGAGTCGTTTCTGTTACAGAAAGTGAAGGCTTTCCTAGATTACGTCGAACACGATACATTGCACGACATAACCCACCTGCTACAAGCTCACGTACAACTCCTACTGGTTCTAGAAGATTTAGAAGAGTCGTTTCTGTTACAGAAAGTGAAGGCTTTGATTCTGTTTATGAAGAAAGCGATGCTACGTATGAAGCTTATGATTCAGATGTTTCTGTTGAAGTTCGTAGTTTTCTTGGTGACGATAGTGATACTGATATAGACGGTTTAAACAGTTATGCAACGGATGAAGCTTATGAGGATTTGATAGGTAGAGTTCAACTTCAAACAGCAATCCCATTTGGTATTGTTGATATAAGAAACCCTTTTGGTATAGTTGATGATGATCAAGAAACGGCACCTTTTGTGGGACATTCTGGTGATTATCTTGATGCTAGAAGCTTTGAAGAGATTTTGGAACAGTTAGCAGAGGCGGATAATTCAAGAAGAGGCCCACCGCCCGCAGCTCTTTCATTTGTGAATAATCTTGAACGTGTGGTTGTTAACAATGCTGATCATAACGGCTTGGCTTGTGCCATTTGTAAAGACTTATTAACTGTTGGGAATGTGGTTAACCGGCTCCCTTGTCTTCATCTTTACCACCCTTCGTGTATAAAACCGTGGTTAAGTAACAGGAATACATGTCCATTATGTCGGTTTGAGGTTCCAACTGACGATGTAGATTATGAGAATAGGAAGCAACCGTGACCTCTGGATTAGGTGTTCAAGATGTTGAACAACGGGTGGAGGATACATCATTTGAAGAGCGTGAAGTTGAAGAAGTTTTGAATAGTGACGATAGGAGTGGAAGAGGGGCGGGAAGGTGGTATTATATGGCGGCTCAAGTGGTGACGCTGGTTGGGATTGGTCTTGCATTGTGGTTAGGGAACCCTGGAGCTATTCAAGGCTCAGGTTCGGTTTCTAACTCGTGTGGTTCTAATCAAAGAAGGAGTAGAAGCAGAAGATTGTAGGGTCTTTTATAGTTTATAACTTTATACAATGAATAAGTGAGCTAATAATGAGTTGGTTTTTGTTTGCTTGTTTTGCTTTGATTTTGGTTATTTTGATGCAACAGTTCAATGATTGATGAATGGTTGAGAAGATTGTGGTTAACATTTGTAAATAATGTGCTTCTCATTTGGATTAATGGATGTTTTTCATTCCAAGCTTTTGTTGTTCCGACTGCAATCGGTGTNTGGAGCCCACAGTGACCATCT
>LBNU01014196.1:121832-138980 GCA_014162995.1 Artemisia annua | reverse complement strand
AAAAAAAAACTTTGATTTTGGTTATTTTGATGCAACAGTTCAATGATTGATGAATGGTTGAGAAGATTGTGGTTAACATTTGTAAATAATGTGCTTCTCATTTGGATTAATGGATGTTTTTCATTCCAAGCTTTTGTTGTTCCGACTGCAATCGGTGTATGCTACTATTGTTAACCTTGTTTACTATAGGATTAATCGTGTTTGCTTTAGCAATTTCGAAACACCGAATGCTTTTTCACCCTCTGCAACGTCTGGCAAAAATATCTAGTTTGACACATATTTCAATCAATCTTGTAAAAATACAAAACAGCTTGTTGCTTCATAAACAATAAATGTTTTTAACCAACTGTGCAAGTTCAATTGTCCACCAAAATTTCCTTATAGTTTTTTTTGGAGGAGATGTTTGGGTAGTGGAGGTCTCAAGTTCAAGTTCTACTCGGAGCTTTTACCCCTTCAGGCGATAAAGGACTAGCATGCAGGTCTTAAGGTCAGCATACTGCCCAATTAGATGTCACTGCTGGACCTAAATCACTAACAACTAACAAGCCATTTAAAAAAAACAATTAAAAATAATAATAATAATAATAAGTTTTTGCTTCTTTGTAAATTCACTTGCATAATATTGAGAATAAATGGCATGATAAATTAGGGGTGTGCAGAATTCGGGTTTCACTCACAAAAATCAAAATCGAACTGAATCGAAGAAAATCGAATTGAATTTGCCAAAATCGAACTTAATTGAAAACCGAATTCTCATAAATATATATTTTTATATATTTATATTAAAAAAATATTAAAAACTCTTTAATAGTACAAATATAATATTTTTTTTAAGCTTCAAAATTTTTTGGATGCAAAAAATTTTACATAATTATTTAAAATTATGTGACTCGGGTTATGCGTGTTGGTTTTCACTTATTCGGTTCGATTTTGGTTATTCAATTCGTTTTTAGTTCGATTTAATCCAATTTGAATTCGGTTCTCTATGTTACCCAGAAACTTTTTTTAACCAAACTAACCGAACTGAATAAATCGAATAACCTGATAACCGAATAATGAACACCCTATGGTAAATCTTGGAGTTAATTACGTAAATCGTCCATGTAGTTTACACACACTAACACCTTTCGTCCTTAAACTTAGATAATTACAAAGTCGTCCCTGTACTTGACACTTTGTAACTGACCGGTCCTTTAACCATACAGTCGTTAATTATTGTGGTTAAGTCTGGTAACGTGCTGGTCATGTGAGGGTATTTTCATCATTGTACGTATAATCATCTTCAAACTCTTTTTTATCTTTTAATATTTTTCTTTCATTTCATTAAAGAAACTCACAAACAATTATATTTCATTTAATGTACTTTACTGTATGAAAATTTGGACCTAACATGAAACACTTTCACCAAGACTCACTCTGTCACTCATAATCTTATCCTTCTTTCTCTCAATCTCCCTCATCTTTCTTCATCATATTCAACCACAACCAACACTCCTAGCCATCACCTGTAATGACGATGTCGCCAATCCACCACAATCACCTAACGCCACCACCTCTACTGTCGTTGTTAACCGACGCCACCACCTTTATTGTCGCCGTCAAACGCCCCCAACCACTACCAGATTAGCCACACAACCACCACATCTACTGCGTGTATATTGGTGGGTGTAAATGTGGTGATGAATTATGTGAAAAAAAATGGTNATAAAGTGCATAAAGTGTCTTACATTTCTTACAAAAACAAGTCTCCCAAAGTACAAAAGAGGGACACTTGGCAAGTTTTAAAGCTACATGAAAAGTCTCCCGGGTCTCCTGGGGCATTTTGAGAAGTCAAGTTTTTTTGGTCTAAAAAAGGTATACACTTTGGGAGACCGGTCTATTTTAAGAATTTGCTCTTTTTTTTTTTGTTTTTGTTTGTGCTTGTATGCTTATGCTCGTGTTCCCCCTTCCTATTTAGCACTTTTACTTTTAGTTGATGTTTCTTTTGCGGCGTTTGCTTTTGTATGTTTACGTTCTTTTCATTTTTGTTCTTTTTGTTGGCATCCTGCCTTATTTGCTTTGTATGCTTGTTTTCTTGTTTTTCCTTTTGTCTTTGGCTAAATTACTTTTGTTATTGCTATCTTTCTCTCTTACACTTTCTCTGCGCACCCACACTGCACACTTACACTTGCTGGAGGTTTTTCTGGAAGCAGTCTTCCTACGCTCGGTTTTTTCCTTTTGTTATTGAAATGAAATAAATTTACCTTTTAGATAAAATATTTAATAACCAGTTTTCTTTTGGTGGTGGTTAAGTTTAGATTCAGATCTGGTGGTGGTTCGGTAGACGGTGGTGGTTAAATTTTGTGTTGACTGCAAAAGGGAAGATAAGAGAATGATGAGTGTGAGAATATGGGAAATAAAGAGTTGGGAAGTTTTGTAGCCAATTAATACAAGTAGATGTCAACTATCATATGTAATATACAACAAAAGATTGAATACTTTTTTAGCCAATTACTCACATGTGATGTTTCATTAACACAACATAAGGCAAATATGTGATATGCCTTTCGCCGTAGTGTATGATTACATTATAAAAACCTAACTTCTAATCAAACATTTCTTCTTAAAAATTCTAAATTTTAAAGGCAACTATGTGTCGTTAATCACATGTTATGTTTCACTAGCACAGATTATTCCAACGCTTAGCAAGATACATACCCGTAGGCTATGCTATGCCTTCGTCTAAGCCGAAGGGGGGCTATGCTTTAAGCTATGATTTTATTACACAACCTAACTTCTAATCACATATTTCTTCACCAAAATCACTGTAATATCACAAATCCTTTCTAAAATGTGACAACCTAACTTCTAATCATAGACTTCTTCACTAAAATCACAATATCATCAACAGAACCTATAACTGAAAACCTAACTTTTCATCACACTTTTCTTTACTAAAATCATAATAACATCAACAACAACTCCTCATTAAACATTTAAAACTAACTATTAATCACATATTTTCCGAATAAAATCACAGTATCTTCTACATAAACTCTATAAACAATAATCATCGTTATTTAATCATAAATAACATTAGCGACGAGTAAAATAAGTAGTTAATTTGTTTAATCTAAACAAAATTCGATCATTATACCTGTAACCGGATTTTTGGCAGGTTTTTCGGCCGAAACTTCTACGGTAGCCTCCCTCATGGTGTATTGTTCTAACACAGCATCATCTGCGTCATTATCAAAACGAAAGCCATGATTTATCCGTTTGTATGTGATTATATTGTGGTATGCAAAATAACAATTATTTTCTATAAACTTCCACACTGCCACGAGATTCACTTATTTAAAGAATTGAATTATTATTTCAATCAGATGGGCCTTGTTGTTTTTTTTTTGACCCAAAATATGTCTATTACAAACATTTTAGGTGGCTTATATGGCGCATACCAGCTTCATATGGAAAGTATTAAGGAAGTGTTTGTTTGATGGGTTTTGAAGGCGTAGATTGAAACCAAAAAATGTTTTTTGACATAAAAATGCGGGCTCAAAGATTGGCTTGAATGCCAAATATATTTGTCTATCCACTACATAAAGGCAGGGTTAAAAAGAAATTTTTGCCATTTTTTTTGTCTTTTTCAAAAAAATAGCCCTCAATTCTTTCATATATTTTTCAAATGATAATATTATATCATTTATATATTTTAGAGTTAATTACATAAATCGTCTTTGTGGTTTGCTGATTTTTAAGGATCTTGTTCGTGTGCTTTTTTAAAGCGGGTTTGGTCCCTGTGGTTTTTGATTTTTTTTAAGCGAGTTAAGAGTAAAAATCAAAAACCACAAGGACTAAACCCACTTAAAAAAAAACACATGGACAAGATCCGTAAAAATCAGCAAACCACAAAAGACGATTTATGTAATTAACTCTATATTTTATCTCTCATACTTTATCTTTAAAACTTACAACTCATCCAAATCCTAATTGTAATCGAAATCCAAATCCAAATCCCTTAACAAACGAAAGGGACCCTAAGTAATCAATCTATCTAAAAGTCACGTATGGTAAATTGGTAACCTACTAGGATTTGGTGTTATTAAATCGTTTTACGTGTAGTACGTCTGTATATATAGTTATATTAAGGTTTTAGTTTTGGCGTATTATTCTTAGCTAATCTTGTGCATGCATGTACTTTAATTGTCGACTATGTTTACTGTTTTGCTTTGCTGATATATATATATATATAAGTCGGATGGCTTCATCTACCGGTTCTAGAAGATTAATAAGAGTCGTTTCTGATACTTCAGGCCCACCGCCCGCGGCTCTTTCATTTGTGAATAATCTTGAACTCGTGGTTGTTAACAATGCGGATCATAACGGCTTGGCTTGCGCCATTTGTAAAGACTTGTTAACTGTTGAGAATATGGTTAACCGGCTCCCTTGCCTTCATCTTTACCACCCTTCGTGTATTAAACCGTGGTTAAGTAATAGGAATACATGTCCATTATGTCGGTTTGAGGTTCCAACTGATGATGTAGATTATGAGACGCAAAGCTTGACCTCTGGATCAGGTGTTCAAGATGTTGAACAACGGGTGGAGGATACATCTTTTGAAGAGCGTGATGTTGAACAACGGGTGGAGGATACATCTTTTGAAGAGCGTGATGTTGAACAACGGGTGGAGGATACATCTTTTGAAGAGCGTGAAGGTGAAGAAGTTTCGAATAGTGACGATGGGAGAGGAAGAGGGGAGGAAAGGTGGTATTATATGGCAGCTCAAGTGGTGACGCTGGTTGAGATTGGTCTTGCGTTGTGGTTAGGGAATTAACCCTGGAGCTATTCAAGGCTCGAGTTCGGTTTCTGGCTCGTGCATGTGGTTCCAATTAAAGAGGGAGTAGAAGCAGAAGATTGTGGGGTCTTTTATAGTTTATACAATGAATAAGTGAGCTAATAATGAGTTGGTTTTGTTTGCTTGTTTTGCTTTGATTTTGGTTATTTTGATGCAACAGTACAAACTGTACAATAATTCCTAGCTTTTGTTAATCCGACTGCAATCGGTGTATGCTACTACTGTTAACCTTGTTAATCAGTATAGGAGTCGTGTGCGCACTTTAGCAATTTCAAAACACTTCATTCTTTTTCATCCGCTGCAACGCCTGGCAAAAATATCTAACAATCTTGTTAAAATACATGAATGCTTTAGGCTTATGTTTAGGCAAATGAGTTAGGTCTCTCTATTGGTGCTACATCAAGCAAAACTACTTCCCACACGTTACAACTCTATGATGCAAAAAAGCTATTTTTTGAAACCTCCTAAGAGTTAACAAGCTGATCATCGTTGCTAACATCGAAACTATGAGATCTTTTATTTAATCTTCATATTGTTACTAACTTTTTGAGAGAAGCTTTGCTAAGTCATAGACCTCGATGAATCTTGAACGCGCATAACTAGGTCGATCATGAAGCTAATCTGACTTATAACTATGAAAACACGAAGTAGAACAAAATAAATGACCAATCCATAATCTCATATCTAACATTTTCGGAATTCACTGACATAATAAATAAAATAAACGGCATAACAAACACATGTGTTAAGGATGGAATGACGGCAAGAGATGTGTGTCTTTACCGAGAGGTCACAGGTTCGAGTCGTGTTGCCTCCTTAACATTTTTTATTATTATTATTTTAGTAAGAAACAACAATGCATAAGTTAACCTGCTTTATTTCCAGATATTCGATCGAACTCGGCCTTCATTAAGGCTTGCTCAATCTTGGCATACATCGCAATGTGAGTTTGATCAGCACACAAACACAAGTATACTCAGCAAATTAATGTTCGTCCAAAAAGAGGGGAAGATGGATGTCGATCAGGTTCTGATGAACAACTCAAGCTCTTTCTCTGTCAGACTAGTTAGGATCTTTTGCTGAACTACTGTAAATTTCCTTGATCTTTAGCTCCTCGCTAGTTGCAAGTCGTGTTCTGTTAATTCAGTTGGCTTGCTATGTCTGCATGAGACATATGTGATTTCATTGTATATCTCCACGCATACTTTCATAGGTGACGTATGCTATAGTGAATGATTTTTGATGTCTAACTTTTATCGGAGACACATGCTCTTGTACTATCTATTCCTTCTTATGCTTAATTCATGCCCACATACACAAGTATGCTTATATTTATAGCATTTCATATACAGGTTCATATTACCATCCACAATTTCAGCCGTTTCCTTCTATCTGCATCACGTGCAAAAATCTCTTCACCGTTCCTACAATTCAGTCTAAGCTCCATCATCTACCAACAAGATTTTATACATTTATCCGGAGTTGTGACTCCTCTGTGGATATCTGGATACGTCAGGCATGTACTCCAGCCTTGTGGGATTCGGACTCTTTTCACTCCGGGGATACTATACGTGATCAACAACCTTGTTTATTATTATTCTTGAAATGAACCGGTTCCTAATATCTCTGCGCCCACAGTCGTATATACATGCCAAATGAATAAATATGAACATAACTCATGCGTGCAGTACTCTACACATTAGTCTCAACAGTATTTGTATCATCAATCACTTAGGTAAAAAACACCTAAACACAAATCAATATTGCTAGTTATAAACTTATAAATGTGAATCAAACCATTTGTAACAAATGCAAAACGGTAAACAGATGATCAAGTTTTTCCATTTCAGGTTTCTCCAACACTAACTCAGAACGATAATATATACACGTCACTTTATATACGCTTGTCGGCGTGTGTAATCTTCACATTAGTTTCAACCAGAACTTGCATCATGTATCAACCACTGAATTGAAGAAGCACCTAGTTACGTACTAATACAACTAAGCTAAAAACTTGCTTATAAAACTATAAGTATGCAATAAATCCATCCAATTTACTTGTTGGTTAATTCATCTTATTCATTCTTTTCTTCGTCAACCTGCAACTTTTTTAACCATTTTNGAACGACAATTTTTTCTCACCCTATATCACATACCTCACAATAAATCTCACAAAGGCCTCTAGCAAGGCTTGAACCCATAGCTTCTAGGTTGGTGACCAACTCACATACCACTAAACTTTCACCTCTGTTTTTCCATTCATACAAAATTTTATTAACATTTAATCTCCATCTTTTACATATTTTTAATACATTAATCCTACCAAAAATTATAATAATTTGTGTAAACATAATTTTTTTCTTCTTTATCAATTTAATATGTAGTGACGTTGCAAGCACGTATACTGAATTTATCTATGAAAAAAATGTATCTATTATGCAATTCAAAATATTTCACGATCTTTAGAAGAAAAGGTTCATTCCTTATTTAGTTTTTGGTTAGAAAATAAGCTGTAAGTTATGTCTTACGGATTGTTTAAAGTGATACCTTTGCAAATCTGCAAGTGAAGTCAATGACTTTATTTATTTATTTTTTTTAATGATTTTTTTTTTTTATGGATTACAAAGTATGCGAATCTTAATAAGCTCCAGCACTAGCATGAGCTTCACCTATCAGCTAATTAATTTTCTATTAGTTGGGCCATGCTATTTCTTGGTGGCCCAAAGTATGTCCATTACTAACTTTTTAGGTGGCTATGGCCCATACCAGCTTTATATGGTAAGTAATCAATCTATCTAAAATCCACGTATGGTAAGTAATCAATCTATCTAAAATTCAGGTATGGTAATTTGACAACCGACTAAGGATTTGGTGTTATTAATTCGTTTTACGTATAGTCTATATATAGTTATTAAGGTTTTAATTTCTGCGTATTATTCTTAGGTAAACGTTTTGGGTAATCTTGTGCATGTACTTTGTCGACTTTTATTATAAGTCGGATGGGTACATCTACATCGTGTTCGTACGAAGTTATATCTCCACATACTAGGGAAATCGTCATCGTAAATCAACGAGTAGACAATGAAAATGTGGATAAGGTAATGCTTTGGCTGACAGTGGATTTAAGAGTAACCGTGCATGACTATGATGAACACATTAAATCAAATTTGTTTGATGATGGGCCTGATTATACTCGTTATCGGATGGACTTCACAGGTATTAGCAGGTCAGTAGACACTATTAAAATATATGATATGTATGGCAATATTTTGGAGGATGAGGTCTTTCATAGAAGATGCGTGGATTTTGCACGGTACATATTGTGGTATGAAACTCTTCCGGCTATTATTGGCAAGAAAAAGAGTAATGGTGGACTTAGTAAAGGGGAACACGAAGAAGGAGAGATTTGTTCGATCTGCCACGATGAATACCAAGCGGATCAGCTGATTGGAACACTGGCATGTACACACAATTATCATGAAGGGTGCATCAAGAATTGGCTGTCGCGCAAGAAATTATGTCCGATTTGTAGGAATATTACCTTGTTTCCCTTTTTATATAGGACATGTAGCTAGGTTACATGTATTGTTTTAGTTTTACCAACCAAAAACTTTATGGATTATTGATTTGGGACGTGTGTTATTATCTACTTGTAACAATTTATCGTATTTTCTAATAACATGATAATTGCTATATACATATTCAGTTATTCACCATCAAGCTATCTACAGTATATATATAACAAGGTATGTTAACCAAATTTTATCTAGTCTAAGCTTCACATCTAGCATCATCAAGATCCCAATAGTTTAATGATTCCCCTTTTTGTTTGCAGTCGATTTGAGGGATTATAGGAGCCTTTATCTTTCCGAATGCCTTCCACTGTAGTTGATTGTAAGTACATATAAGCAGGGGCGGAGACCGGAGGGGGCAGGGTGGGCACGTGCCCTCTAGTGAAAAAAAAATTGTAGTGTAAATTTTTTAAAATATCTAGCTATTTTTGTAATGCGCCACCCTAACGAACCGATTTGTTGTGTAGTTTCTAAAAATTATCAAAGTTTGCCCCTCAACCATAACTTTCTGGCTCCGCCTTTGCATATAAGGGTTGGTGTTGGATGTACAATGTGAGTTTGATCAGGTTCTGATGAAAAACTCGAGATCCTTCTCGACAAGTTAGGATTTCCTAGACAACCCTATAAGATGGAAATCTCTTATTCCATCAAAAGTTTCTATTTTGATTTGGCGTGCATTTAGAAACCTAATTCCAGTGATCGATGGAGTTAGATAAAAAGAGGCATAGACATCCCGGCCCCTCGATTGTATGCCATGTTTGTAATAATGATACTGAATCTTTTGAGTCTATTAGGGCCAAGTGTGATTCGGAATCTCTGCTCTCGAAAATGGTCTTCTCATGCTGTGGTTTTGAACTCAGTATCAGCATGAGTTTTAAACTTTAGAGGCATTCATAGGCAACCTTAGTATACAAGGAGAAGAAAATTCTTTTTCACAGATACATCTATGAACTAGATGGTCATCTCAACCGTTTCCTTCTATCAACAGTCGCGGGTGCTAAACAAGCTCATAAGATCGACGATGTAAATTGATAAAACGTAACCTGAAACTACCAATTGCCGATTGGGATGAAAAGCCTATTAGCGATGGTGAATAACTAACTAACAACCTTTTTTGATTATCTAATATCTCTGCCCCAACAATCTTACATACATTTGTTTGCGATAATCTATCAAGATTATACTATGCTTATAACAGTTTAAATGAATAAAAACGAACATAACTTAGCTAAAAACACACCTAAATCGTACGGATACCGCTAGGTCAAAAGCTCGTCAGTTATAAACTTATAAATATGCAATAAACACATCTGTAACAAATGCAGATACTAAAACAAAAGTTACCTTTTTTACTTTTTACTTAACTCATCTAGTCATCTTATCCTTCTATTCTATCACTTTGGAACATAGGAACAAAAGTAGTAGTGGCCCATGGATAAGAAGCCGGTCCTATCGAGTCCTTAACCGCTTGACAGAAACCACGACAACGACAAAAACCAGTACAAGGTACCATTATCAAGAGACAAGAGTAACAATCAAATTGGTGGAGCCACACATTTGTCATCACCAAAGTCTCTTAACTTTTTGTTTCTTATAAAGCTATGATATGAGATGAGACTTTAGTTAGGCACACATTCTATCAGATAAGTTCATGCATCTATTTCCTTACCTTATTGTAATGTGGTTGCTCATCTATTTCCTTACTTTATAGGCATACAGAGATCAATGGTTCAGATCATGTTGTGACCCTTTGATCATCGCGATTTACTTTCCCATGTTGACCGTGGGACCGGTTCAGAGTTTTCTCTACTAAAACAAAACATGAATAAATTGAAAAACTAATCAATTTTGTTGGTCAATTGGGTGATTTTAGCAGGATGGCTCACACAAAATGAGGAAACATAGCTCGATTTTCCATTTTTGGTACGAATTAAAACGAGAAAACATAGGTCTAGTTTTGTCCGTTTTCAACTTCTTACGGACAAATGATAATAAGTTACTAAACATCGCATATGATGCGTGTCTTTCTACTTACACAATTCAGGTGAAAGAACGCTAGTACATTACTAATATCCATGGCCAAATGATGAAAACAATCAATGAAGAAAGGGATTACATACACTTTTCATTCATCTATATTTCTCTCGTGGTAGTAATATCAACAAACCTATTAACGTATGAATCATCCCAACTTTTCATATCATTTCGCGTCCACAATCGGTTGATTTGTTTCTTGAATAAACGGCACGAAACAGCCTTGCTGCTTATGCTGGTTTTTCCGTATCCCATAAAACCGACTTTAAAAGAGAATACTTATATACAAAGTAATCCATCCCGCCATTGATATGATTGCAAAGATATGAACCCAAAACAAGATTGCTGCAGACTCTCTTCCACACCCTCTCAAACTCGCAACAGCGCCTGTATACACACATAAAAATCAAGTTCGACTTTTTTTGGTCAACATGTAGAAAACATTAAGGGGCAACGTAGCAATAGGCCACACACATATACGATATCGTTATACACTATCCCTGTTAGAATTCCATCAAGATTTTGGCGGGTACCTGACAAAACAGATGTGGGCATTGAATGTTGCAGAAGGAGAATGAATCTGAACATTTTATCATCGGGTGGGAGCAGTCCAAGATGGTCGGCTGTGAGAACAATGCCCAGTCCAGCCGCTGGAACAAAAATTAATCGTCCAATCATAATTGCAGCAGTCGTTTTTAATCCTAGTTTTGCACTCCCGGGGCCTGCATTTAATGTTCCAATTCAATAAATATATTTAATGAAAAGATTTAGGGGGTGTTTGGATTTGCATTCTCTATTGATGATTAGTATTAATGTTTGGGTTAACACATTTGCTTGCTTATTTAGAGGTTAAATAATCAGTTTTCAACTGGACAATATAAATGGTAAACAAGTGAGCTTACCATCTGTTAAATTTCCACCTAACGCTAACAGAATACAAGGGATCATAGCATCCCTGAAACACAAAAAAAATATGTATGTTATCGTAAATTAGTCAGTAAAGATAGTAGAGCATTCAAGAATTTTGAACTTAGTCCTAGTTAAAGATCAAGAAAAATGAATAAACGAACATAAAAGTATGTATACCCAAGAATCAAGCAACTATCAGTAAAGAAGTAGAGCGGTGCATCAGGCGTGAAGATCAGCCCCTTCAAAAATGGTACACATCCTATGAAGATGGCCAGTATCTACAACAAAGCATGATCAATGAGTGAGTTATAGTTGATGTACATAACACGATCCTTGTTTTCTTTAATATCAACAAAGTATGATCAATGAGTGCGTTATAGTTGATGCAGATAACAAGGTCCTTTTTTTCCTTTATATCACACAAATATGCAAAGTACTTACGGATGCAATAATAGGTGGTTGGAGAATTTGCTTTAGCTTCAACTTTACATACAAAAACTTGAAGAACTTTATAACCTGCATTAGCAAAAATGGTCAATAAACACACCTTATATATCATTTAAAAAAATAAAAAAAATAAAAAAAATGAAGATAATAGATTCTTACCTTTCCGTCTTTAGGGGTATCTTCAATTGTCGGTTCAGGCTCGCGTGTGAGCAAAGGAACTTCTTCAGGGGGGCTGCCACTACTTTTTGGAGCTGTTTTTACAGGAAGACTGCTACCAACATTGTCAAAACCTCCAGGTGGAGGTGCAAGCATCCAAAATACATAAGTGTAGAGAACTATTGCTCCTACCTGAAATAGATAATCATTTCATAATTGTTATCAACAGTACAAAATCGAGTAATAAAAATCTACACTTACTTGACAATGCAAATTAAATCTAAAAAATAAATCTTACCCACTGCCCGAAAGAGATGTATGCATTCCCATCTTGAGTACATTTAGCAGAATCTCCAAAAGGGTTTGATTTATCTCGACATAAAGCCGCGATTAGAACAAGTGGCACATTGCCGATATTCCCTGGAAAGAGAATCATTTGAGTTACATTCATATAACCTTAAAACGGACTTAATACACATAAATGGTTGATTTATCAGTTTAAAACCATGGTGCACGTTATTAGTAGCCTACATCTCAGTCTGTGATGAGTTGTTACCAAACCTTACCTATAGCAATCTGAATGATGGTAAATTTGAAGTATGGATATGGTGGCTTCGCAATCGATGCAACAATGAACCCTATAATTGATCCCGATAAGGTAGCCAAAACAACGTTAAAAGGAATGAACCACCTGTAAAATGGTAAATTAGTAGTTATACCCAAAATTTATACAGTAATTTTGAGCTGACTCCAAGTAAACAGTAGATGCAAATCTTACCATTCGATCATTTTTTCAAAAGTGATGGCTTGTCCAAGTTGAGAGAAGATCAAGCATGGAAGGAGAAGCGAAAATACCAACTGCAGGAGATACAAATGACCGTTTAGTACCACAATTTAGCATTATTTATAATGATATAAAGTAAGACGCCTCAAACATTTAATGGTTAAATAACTAAAAAAGGAATTATTTTGGATTGATTTATGTTTCGGGTAACCGGAGACTCAGACATTAAAAAAGTTATCTTTGCCCAAAATAGACATCAGACATTCAGATCAAGGATAAATACTTTATATGCGATTTACCCTATATATTCAATCATTCTATAGGTTTTTATACTTGAAAAGGAACGTATATTCAAGATCATCTAACAAAAGAGCTAATTTCGTATTATGCCTATAGAAAGGTATACAAATGATTCCAAAGATGTGAGCTTGTAATAGGAAGAATAAGCTACGTAGAAATATAGAAACATCATCATATAGATATATGCAAACAACAGTTAGATTGAATTCTATTTCTGCTACGGATAATCACAAATGAAAATAAGTAAATAAATAAAATAAATAGAAAAATAACAAATTTACAAAATGTATATGAGGTTGTATAATATTTACCCCATTCAAAAGCTTCCTACCGCTTGCGGGCAAAATGTTGATATACTTGGAAGCCATAAGAAATCCCAAGAAACACATAGTAAAGACTTTAGCTATAGGTAAAACCGCAATCTTGATAGAACCCAAAACCGACTGTCCACCACCTTGGGTGTCCATTAAAATCTCCGATAACAATCTATGCATCGTGTTATCAGTCAAAACAGTAAAACACCAAACTCTCAAATTATATCCCAGTCAAATTGAGCAGGATCCAAACAAGATCAGCAAACAACAGCTTTCACTCTGCAGCCAAAATTCAAGTAAAAAATAAGCCAAACAGATCAAAAAGTCAAAAATTTGTAATCTTAAACTTGGAACCAATGTTAAAAGCAATTTTTATCCGACTTACTGAGACACAAAAGCTTGTTGCAAACCAATCTTCAGATTTCACCTCAAATCTTTCACCTCTGCAGTTAAAAAATAAGTCAAAAAACCATAACTCAAAATCTTATAAAATCCAACAAAAACCGAAAAAGATAAGCAATACTTAATGTTTATCCACTTTGCCAAAATTACAACAGCTTGTGCAGTCAAAATTTGAGTGAAAAACAAGTCAAACATACACAAAAGTCAAAATCTTGAAATTCAAACTTACATCATAATCTACCACCTTCTAACAAATATATAGAACACAGTAAATGATCTTCAAATTCAATAAAAACAAAAAATAGAACACAAACCCATATAAGTAAGATTCAATTGCCATATAACATCAAAAACACAAAATTGAGTTTATTGATCTTAAATTGCTATAAAGACTAAAACTTTATAAAAAATGGCACAAGCCCAGATTAGAACTAATGTAACTGGGCATCATAAACACAAAATTAAGTTCATTTATGCAAATTCAGTTTAATATTTAAACACAATAACTAATCTTGAATTGCAATAAAGACTAAATCTTTATAAAAATATAACACTAGCCCAAATAGAATCAAATGTTATACAACCTTTAAAAACACAAAATTTAACTCATTTATGCAAATTCAGTTAAATATTATATTAAATTTTTATAAATCTTGAATTACAATAAAGACTGTAAATTTAACCAAAAAAACAACTCATTTATACATATATAAATCATATAAAAATTGCAATATAAAGACTAAAAAATCTTACAAAATGGCAAAACCCCAGATGAGATTCAATGCTAAACAACATAAAAAAAATAATAAACACAAAATTCAGTTCATATATGCAAATAAAAATATCTTAACATGAAAAAAGAATATAGAAAGAATGGTTACCAATGAATGTGTTAGATGCTTGTTGAATAGAATATAAGACTTTGAGTTAAAGGGATGGTTGCTTATATAGTGTCCGACAAAATAGAATATAAAAAGTACTAATTTGATATGATAACTAATTCTTAAGAAAAATATGGGTAAGTTTTTGAAATTATAATTAGTAAATAATACTGGTACTATTTGGACTCAAATTTCGAAATAACCGGATTTGTGGTACATCATGCTATTCATCTCCCGGGATCTAGTGTTTTTTTATTGTTTCTAAGGTCCTTTTATTATAAAAGTTTTTTTACATGTTGCCCTTTATGTTTGAAAGAGTTGTGATGTCCCGGTCAGTGGTTGACGCACGACCAAGAGTCATCAGGTTCATTTAATAAAAAGTATCGAAAATAGTAACTCAAAAATTAAAGACCGTGTTCATTTTTAAAAAATTGGTATATTTGACATTATTTTACACTACTCAAGAAAAATTCATGAAGTTCCGTGCACCCTGAAAACCCCCTCGGTCCGTCCATGGTCCTAGTGATTAGGTGTTTTGATGTCCTTACAAGAGATATCAAGTTCAAATGTTACAAGTTAAATATCTGAAGGGTGGACTATTAAAAAAAAAAAAGGAGTTACAAACAGTCACAAGATACTCGAACATAATTGAATAGAGACAAACACACCGCTTTAGTTTATCTTATTGTGTGAAACTCGCTTGTCATTTACTAGAATTATGTCATCGAGCATCGTTTTAAGACGTGAAAAAATGTAAGTTTAAAGTAAGTAAACGAAAGATTGTGATACGGCATATCTTGTTGATTATTAACATTCTTTTATGAGAAAAATGGCAACTTTCATTTTGACTTGGAAATACAAGAAACGAGAAGTTGTTAACGTATTTTCTTTTTTACTTCCTTCTTAGTGCTAAACTCACTAAGCTAAATTGTTAGTACCATTAATTTTCTTCTTTTTTCGGCTTTAGTTATCTATATTTTCTCAACTCGATAGCTTAGCTCCAGTTAGATATGACAGTGTGACCAATTATGTGAATTTTTCTGTAATGTATGAAGTTTAGTTCAAATGCTTTAACTCTCAAACAATATGAATTAAGGTACTACCAGAGTATCCGAGTTATATATATTTCTACCGGCAAACTTACATACGTGACAAATTTTCTAAACGGGCGTATTAAATAGCGATTTTTTTTTTACTTCAAAATAAACCCACGACTTTTTCATTATGTGGTTGTACTTATACTAATTTTCATGCAGCTATCACTAGACATAAGATACTAAGGTGTACCATATAGCTTGGTTGTGTTCGCTTGTATCTTATGTTACTTAGCTAATCTTAAAAGGTTAAAGGGATCAATCTTCTAACAACATAAATTTAAGATTTTATCATAATTCCTATTATTTTATTTGCAATTAAATAAACACAATTCACTTTACATATTCAAACATTTTATAATTTCAAAGGGGAATAATTGCGAACCATGTAGCAATAATTGCAACTTTTTATATTTAAATGACTATTATAAAACAGTAGTGTTTGTTCATTTTTCTAAATCAAATTATTGATGTACAATGAGTCAACGACCACCAATTATAAAGAAAGAATAAGTACCATTGGTGATGTAAACTTGTGAGTTGTGATCAGATACGGAGCTAGGGGTTCCCGCGGGTGCTTAGCAACTTCATGGATTTTTTTGATGTAGTGTTAATTTTAAAAAAAAAAACACCAAATTTTTTTAAATGCACCCGGTCTTTCAAAATGTGTTTCTAGTATTGCAGTTTAAAATATTTTGTCCACCCAGTCATATTTGGTCCTGGCTCCGTCCGTGGTTGTGATAGTTAGTTTTTTAAATTTATGTAAAATGAGGGGTTCTTTATGATATATATACCATAAGTTTAAGGAGCATATATTAAATTGTATTAAAATACAAAAGGTGGCATAACGCCTTTGTTTTCTTTAATCGTACGGACTAAAGAAGCTGCTGACGTAATCATCTGTTGCCACGTGGCTTATCATCTGATCTGATCTACTGTGATGATCTGCCACATTGTAGATCTTTCTGAAACATAAAATATAACCATTTACTATTTACTTTTTCTCAGAAAAATATGATAGGTTACCGACTTATAACTTTTTATCCCTTTATTTTCATGAATATAATATCTTATGCTTTTTTGACTAAATTTTATGCTTGTTCAAAAGTGGGCACAATTTAAATTTTTGTTACTATATTCCACTAATGATACAATGTAACATTTTTTGTAGAGGAAATACTTTATTTACCCCAATAGTACACATGTGTGTACCCTATATGCCAAAAAAAAAATTAATTTCCCCAAATACTCAATGGGCGACTATTTCTCAAAAATTCTTTGTCAACTCTCTCAGAATTGTGACAAGTGTCCATTTGGTAGGTGGGGTTTTTTTTTTTTTTTTTTTTTTTTTTTTTTTTTTTTTTTTTTTTTTTTTTTTTTTTTTTTTTTTTTTTTTTTTTTTTTTTTTTTTTTTTTTT
>LBNU01014196.1:87013-100649 GCA_014162995.1 Artemisia annua | reverse complement strand
AAGGAATTATCATTAGCAAGATTAAATGGTCTTGCACAAGATGGACTTGCAATGTTGTCAAGTGCTCAATTTAATCTTGATCTTTTGATCCCTCAATTGCCTTCTGATGAACATGTTCAGAATGCTCAGTTGACTTTGCAATCTTGGAATAAGGAGATTCAGAGGTTTGTGTGGATTTCCCTTTTTGGGTTTTTTGTGTTTGTGTTAAAGGTTTGGTTTTTAGTGATTTGGAGATGTTTAGGGGGTGTTTGGCAGTAGTTTTTGGTGAATTGTAGAGCATTTGATATGCAGAGGGTGTTTGGGATTAAGGTTTGTGTGAAAGTTTAGGTTTTTAGTAAATTTCCCTTTTTTTTAATTTGTGCGAAAGTTTTGATTTTGTAGTGATTTGGAGACTATTTGATGTTTGGGGGTGTTTGGGATTGAAGTTTAGGTTTTTAGAGAATTGTAGAATGTAGAATGTAATCTTGGAATAAGGAGATTCAAAGGTTTGCGTAAATTTCCCTTTTTGGGTTTTTTGTAATTTGTGTTAAAGTTTTGATTTTTAGTGATTTGGAGATGTTTGGGATTCAAGTTTAGGTTTTTACTCTTTTTTTAGTTTGTGTATGCTGTAAAAATGATGTGATACGCTAAAACAGTAAAATTTAAAAGGTTTAAGGTTGGATATGAGGGTGAAGCAGTAATTTTCTATTTCATCTGAAATAAATATTTTGAAGCAAGTGGATTCGGAAACTGCTTATTTTATGTCAAAATGAGCAGATGAGTAGAAGTTTGTTTCCAAACTGCTTATTTGCAGGAAAAGTTAGCATTCCCGAAAACGCTTTAAATTTAGGTTAAAAGTTTTAGGTTTATAGTAAATTTCCTTTTTTATAATTTGTGTCAAAGTTTTGATTTTTAATGGTTTGGATGAGTGCCGGGTGTTTGTCATTCAAGTTTAGGTTTTTAGTGAATTGTAGAATGAATGTAGAATGTTTTCAGTTTTGGGGCTGTTTTGGGTTGAGGTTTACGGTTTTAGTGAATTTTAGAATGTGGAATACTTCAATGCCAAACACCTTCAAAACAGCAAATGAATTTAAGAAGTATTGTTTTGGCACTGTACAATGTATAATCATTTGATGTTTAGAAGGTTTACGTTTTGGGAGCTGATAAATTCACGATCAAATTTTATAAATCCACGGAAGATGAAAGTAATTTACATTAATACCCTTGCAATATATCCACCTATTTTTCACTGCAATTCTTGTTCACGTAACTTCCGTTCCTACCTTTTTTTTTTTAGTACCAGACAATAAAAATAGGCAGCCATTATGTAAAACGTGGTGGTGCAAAAATATTAGGAAGAGAAGCGATGCAGTGAAAGACTGAAAGTAGGTAGATGTACTGCAAGGGTATTAGTGTAAATTTACTCTTAATTGCTGTGGATCTATAAAAGTGATCCGTGAATATATCAGCTCCCTTACGTTTTTAGTGAATTTTGAATGGTCAATGGTGTTCATAATGAATTTAGTAACAAGTTCTGACGTTCAGGGATCAAATTAGAAACAAATCTAAAGGCTGTTGCTATCTATTGCATTTCGGCATTTCTAGTATTACTGCACATCCATATTGAAATAATTCAGTTGCAAGATCGATGAATGTTTTTTTTCTCATTTTTGCTTTCTCTTTTTAGTCTGCGGTCAAGTCTGAGAAATGCTAATCTGCAAGCAAAGGCTAACATGAGGAAAGCTGCTCAAGAAGAGGTAATAAACTTGATCTATATATATTATTTTCCTTTCCAAATGTGAACCTTTGCTCCATCTAGAGTCTCGTTTTACCCTCTAAGAAAGCTTTTAGTTTTCTAGACATAACAATATTAGCATTGTGATTTCATAGATTCTTATATCTTTTATCAGAGGGAGCTTCTCTTGGGAGGTGGAGAAGAGTCCACTGCTCGCAGACGCAATTTACAGTATGCATCACCATTTATTATTTTATACTCTTTTGGCAATGCATCGTATCTTACAGGATAGACCTAATACTTTACGAAACGCAAGTTACTTAAAATGTGCTAAAACTAGTGTGTTTTTCCATCAGAACAAAAGCCGGAATGACGTCTGCAGCAGAGAGCATTACAGAGAGTCTTCGCCGTACAAGACAGATGATGGTTCAGGTTAGTGCTCTTATACCTTACTTTAGCGCGTAACTTTCATATAATTAAAAAAACAATTCTTATATATCATTTGTTTACAGGAGGTTGAACGGAGTGGAAGCACACTCATGGCTTTTGGTTCGTGTCATCTTATTATTTCATTTTCTTTTATGTTTGTCTGGTGAGTATAGTAAAGATAGTTATCTGATAGTCTGGTGGGTTCATCGTAGAGGTGTTTGGAAGTGCATTTTGAACGTGATTTTGTAAATTTGAATAATTGGCACAAAAGGGCTTTGGCCTAGCGGTATGCAAGTGGCCCTTCAACCAAGAGGTTGTGGGTTCAAGTCTCGGTTGAGACACGTGAGAGGTATAAGGTGTAGTAGGTGGTTTAGGTTTGTGAATAATTTGCCTTTAGTTTTTTGCTTTCTTTGAATAATTGGCTGTTACATAACGGTGTAAATAGTAAATTTAGCCTGAAAGTGTCCAAACACCTCCTGTAGTTATAGATAAGAATTGGAAGTAATATGTAATATGCACTCAGACTTGCACAAAACTTGACATTAATAAGCAGTTTAAAGGTGTTGCTAATGAATAATATACTTCTTTTTTTGTTAAATGCAGAGGAATCAACAGGAGTGTTAAAGAAAGCAGAAAGTGAATACAAGGGTCATCGATCATTACTGTCGCGGACTCGTAACTTGCTTTCAACAATGAAACGCCAAGATGTTCTTGACAGGTTTGACAAATCATTTACTAATTGTAGATATCGGTGGGTTGGGTAACAAATCAAAATAGGTTGTGGTTTAAACAAGTAATTTTTGTACGGGTCAAAATGGGTTGGTTTGGTTGACCTGAAATATTCTTTTCCAAAATTTCAATTTAGCGCAGTAATAAATGCTAAATTGTTACAAGGGTAATTTTAATTTCATAGATAGAATAGTTTGAGTTACGCCTGCACTAAAGTACCCTTAAACTTTTAACTCGTGTGACCTGTTTCAGTTGCAGATAATTTTCTTTATATCACCCATTGGCCATTTGACAGAACTATTAATTTATTACTCATCTGTTTACTTGCTTTTACACTAATCTTCTTCCAAGTTTTACTACAACAAAGCCACTCAAGCCAGTATTTGAGATAATCCACTCATGTTTTAATACCTCAACAATCATCTGCTTATAGATTATCTCAAGTTCTGGCTTTAGTGACTTTGCTGTATTAAAATTTTGGGACAACCATGAGTGGGGACCAGTGCTTAAAAAGAGGGATTGTTTTCTCTGACCCACGTAAGGAGCCAATGTCCTTTCGCCCCATATAAACCTCGGCAAATTAGAAATTCTTTCCAAAACTTAAATTGTCAAGCCCGAAGTTCTAAGATACTTCTAAAATCCAATTTGGTCCCTTGAAATTTTCTCTTGATGAATTTAAGGCCCCAATCAACATAGCACGGGCAGCAATGCCCCATTCAACTTTTCAGGAGTCGAATCCTCTAGGAATTGTAGCCAATAGGATAATGACAACAATCATTGCCGTTCGGAAGAATTTTACTTCTAACAATGTATAATAGACACCCTCCTCATACATAAAAAGCAAGGTCGGTCTCTTATATGTCATCCGGAATCTTGATCTCACCCATTTTTTGTCACCCTAGCTTGCTACAACCTTTATCATGAGTGCCAAGCAGCCCCGTGCAAAGTGAATTAGCAGCTATGTCATCACACACAAGTGGTCTCCCATCAACTGAAACGTGATAAAGCATATACATCTTCTAGCCCAAAATATAATCGCAAAACAGGACCACCACCAAATGTGAAAGTTCTTGAATCTTTGTTGTAGCAAGAACAAGTAAACTTGAGTCATATTCATAACTGAAGAGAAAAAAAAGATCCTTCCAAAACTAACACGTGTATTATTATGAACATTCGAGTTGCTTAAAGAAACCCAAAATTAGTACAAGAAAAAGGAGATTTATGATTTTTACACAAATCTCTATTTCTTCATAAAGTCATAACTTGGATGGTTTTTGTGATTGATATAAAGTTTAAGTGACTCAATTGGAGCACTCATGAAATTTTGTTACTATTACATGACATTTTCCCTCATCATAAATACTTCAATTATAACAAGTGTTTAGGGGGTTGGCAACACACCCCTCACCCCATTTCCCTTCCCTCACTTCCACCCAATCCCCTTATGCCACATCATCCCCTCACTTTTCCCTTCCCTCATTCATTTTTTGTTGGCAACACACCCCTCACCCTTCACTCACTTCATTTTTTTTTTCTTTTTTCTTTTTTGTTTTTTTGTTTTTTGTTTTTCTTTTTGTATGAAATATGAAAACATCTTACAAAATAACATGATCAAGTTGATACTTATGTTGAAAAAAAAAAAATCCATCTTTCCTTTGAAAAAATATCTCAATATTCTTGTTTTATTACATCATCATCATCTTGAATAAAGACACGTACTCAACCAATAGAAATTTCCCACCATTCACATCTCTACACTAAAGTCCAAAATACAAATAAAAAAACACCATGTTCCACAAATACTGTTCATCATCTTCATAGTCTTTCATCCTTTTTTTTTTCTCTTAAAAACACATCTCAAAAAATATTTTTTATTAATCTTTAAAGCTTCCAACGGTCAAAAAGAAGAATCCAACGTTCGATTTTTAGCCTCTCCCCGTTCGGCAACTATTCCCGATCGGGGCTCACCGTGCCCCTCACCGCAGCAGCGGCGGCGGTGTTCACCGCACGGGGTGAGCCTCCCCGTGGCCTTCACCGCACCCATTGCCAACCCCCTTATCAATTTTCTTTAAAACAACAGTTTAAAAGGTTGTATACATTAAACATACAGTTACTACTTTTGTTTGGCCCTTTTCATGTTACTATTACAGGACATTTTCCCTCATTATATTTCTTGATTTTACCCATTTGATAAAATTTTGGCTTAATTTCTTAAATTTTACCCATTTGCCCGGTAATGATGTCTCATAACATGTTTGACCTCTTTCAAGTCTTAGCTTATAAACCTTTTGACCTGTTAATAGTATAACATAATCCAGATAAATGGGTCTAAATTGCCACCTCTAGTTTTATTTTTCATGTCTGGTTGATCTTATAACTTGATTCTTCTATGATTGTCCTTGCAGGATTATACTTATTGTGGGGTTCACTTTGTTCTCGTTAGCTGTTCTTTATGTTGTTTCAAAGCGAATCGGAATACTGAAGTTGCAGAGAAAGGTCGTAGGTGCTATTAAAGCCGGTATGGCTTCGGGAAAAGCTGAAGTTGCTATAAACCACCTTGCTCAGGTCGATGAACACGAACTTCCAAATGTTGGTATTGGTTTAGGACAACCGATGCACGATGAACTTTGAATGTTTAAATCATTTATATACATGAAACAAGTTTAGCATGTATATCTCTGTAAACAGTGGGTTGTATATGCCTTTAGTTACATGTTAGTACTATTTTACTCGTTCTAATTAGCTTCAATTTTTTGGGTCAAAGACTATTTTATACTTTAGCATGTATATCTCTGTAAACAGTGGGTTGTATATGCCTTTAATTACATGTTCACCTGTATATTTAGAAGAATTAAGGCCAACAAGTTTCTGTTTCTGATTCTTCGGTTAATTGCATAAAAAAGTAATCAACTTTGGTCTAAATTTTGTTTCAGGTACCCGGTATTTTTTTCACTTAAAATTTTTATACTTGCAAAGTTAAGGTAAGGCGTACATGTCAATAAGCTTACAACGTGAATGACTAGTTTAAAACTTTGAAACCGTTGGGATTTTATGAATTTGCGCTGATGTAATAGTAAGTCAAGTAGTATATATTTTAGTTTTTCCATAGTTTGACAGAAGAATGAAACATGACTCATGTGACAGCAAATCTAGCAGAACTAAGAACTTATATAAATCTAATGCGACAAATACAAAGAAATGAGGATACAAGCTTTTGTATTTACAAAGATATAAACAAGGTAGGGTAGAACTTAAATGCCACCGCTATGTGTGTAAGTCCCACGACCAACATGAAATAGGTAAATCAAGATGTCCTCAGCGATGGGGCCCAAGCTACATCACTTGTGAATTTATGCCTCGTGACTAGAACAAGCACGTGGAGATGAGATAAACAAAGCTAAGGACTTTTCTATGCCAAGAGCCAATAATTTCTATGGGTTTTTGTCTGAAGAAGATAGCCTCCAGTTTGGCCCTTCCTTTGAACTGCAACACATGTGCATTTGCTGTGTTCTACCAAATACTCTGCTGTATCTCCTCTTATTGACCCGTTCCTCCTCTGCCTGTAACCAAATTTAACCACATTGTAAGTTTTACTCGGTTTTGCAGGTCGTACTTATATGGTTTCAAAAGAGTAAAAAGGTGTGGTGTTAGTCACATTAGAAGGAAAATTTTGAAACAATGTTAAAAATGGCGACCAGATTATGGACTTTAGTCGATTATGATCATAGTTATGTTTGACTGGATATCAAACTGGTATAGAAATCAAAATAAAATACTACTTTTTGTCTCAAAGAGGTAGGGATTTGAATATAAGGGTCAACGTAGAAAATACCGATTATTAAGTTCTTGATTCTTGACTTCATCAGCAAAATTGTTGTACGCATCTTGACTTGTGTCGACTTTGTGAATCGGTACATCTCAGTTTTAAAACTTCTAAGAAACATTAAGTTACAAGTTTGACCTTTCAAAAGTCAACTTGTTAGATTATGAAAAGAGGCAAAATTTGAGTATATTTTGATTTTGAAACTGACATTGATTCTTGTTTAATCAGGAAGATTTTGGTAGCCGTATTAGCTTTGTGTCATATCTTACAGATGGGAACGCGTTAGTTACGAGTTTATAAGAAGTTCCATGAAAATCATGAAATTTAAAGGTTACTAGCTTGAATTTTCCATGTTAATCTTGTAAATTTATACACTTGACCTATATGAAGTTATATGATGCAAAAGATGAGATAACAATACTGAACTAACCTTAGTATTGCATTAGATAGGCTTTGACGTTTTCCTATAACAAGAAGATCGATCCCATGCACTTTTGTTTGTGCCATAATCGCATAGGCCTTATCTCTAGCATCTGTTTCAACCTTCAAAGCCTTCACCTTGAGCCTTGGGTGCATGAGTTCACACGCAGTCTTCATTTGATCAAGAAAGTCGACATTTCCTCCAACACAACCACCAGCGCCAACACCTTGACAACCAACAACTCTCCTGGAGGCAGTGGTGTGTGATGATGATGATGATGATAACGACATAGAGGATGATGATGACAATAATGACGATGATAATGATTGGATCATAAAACAAGAAATTCTATTTTTCCAAAATGTAGGATTTTCAACAAGAAGAAGATATAATATATCATTCTCAAATATGACATGAGATAAAACATAATGAAGAGCGGCTGCTGACTCATGGGTTGGTTCTGCTACAACCATAATTTTTCGTCGTTCTGCTACCTTAGCACCACCACCTTTTGCCATGGTTGACGGCATGGCTTGAACCAACCACCACACCACCGCCTATTAGCGATGATAGATGGTGGCACAGGAATATGGTGGGTCGTTAAATATGTCAAAAAGGAAGGCCATCTAACTTTAGGCCATTTTTGTGATCCAAAACTTGCTTTGGGTTCAAGGCACTAAATTGGTGGAATATGAGTAATTATAGGGGAATATGAGTAATAATCATCTTTTTTCTGCATATACCGAAAATAGTATAATCGCTGCTTTCTTAAGGATCCTACAACAACAGCTGAGAGGATGAAACATTTATCGCTTGTCCGTTAACACATCCCTGGATGTTCATTAAACACATTTCAAAGAACTTTTGCCTCCAAAACGATTTCATAACATCTGCCGATCTTCTCGTATTCGAGAAGTTTTTTTGGAGAAAATTCTGAGAGATCTCACTTAGACTCCTTACTTAATCTCTTATTTCTGAAAACACACATGTACTAGCTATAAGAGTAATCTCTTATTTCTTTCCTTTTGTCTCAAATAAGCATTGCCGTAGCTGAGATTCCAGCGACCATGAGCAAAAACTTGTAACTAAATATAATGATCAAAGATATATCAATTCAGTTATTGAAAAAAAAAATAGTATTTATTTTGATATGTCCCCTCCTCAAAATGAAAATTTTCATATTTACCTAAAACATGCTTTAAAAGCAATGTACATTATGCATTCAAAAGTTGTAATTTGGGTAGTTACAAAATTAATCATGAAAGAGGGGGTACATGAAATTCATCCATTTTAGTAAATATATAGAATATAAATCATATATCGTTAATATTTTTAGCCGGAATTAAATTTCTGATGAGGTATACATTTTGAGGCCTTGTGCAGTTGCACTCCTCGCACGCTCTAGTATACGGCTATACAAATAAGCAAAACTTCATTTATAGTTTTATTTATTTTGAAATTGTCAAAGTAATACATATAACCTGAAATGATGAGAAGTGATTTGTACACCATCTAAATTTATTTGTACACCACTCGTAAAACTATACATAACATACTGTAATGGTGTACATAGTAACTTTGATGGCGTACAAATCACCTTGAAAATAAAGAAAAAACACAAAGGCTATTTTCCAAACGATTTTTTACAATGTGCAATAGCTGCTTGAATGGAATGATCTCTCGAGTAGAACGAATTCCTTCTTTCATCACGAGTATTCCCATCAGGATCATGGAGTGGCGACGACTTAATTGATACGGGACAACTTTTACTACCCATTTGTTTTGATCTTCGCGTTATTCCAATATTCTTCATAACGACGTCCAACATCTTACTAAAACCATTGAAATTCTTAATTCTCGACGATTTTTCTTCATCGTGAATTCCCTTTTGACCGCGCGCATCCAAGACAATGTTGTTGCTATTTTTATCACCTTTTGCTGGCATGTGACTAAAATCTCTTAGCTTATGGTCAATAAAAGTTGTATTAGTCTTCTTAGTGACTTTGTCTACTTGGGACGACTTCAGCCGTCGCGATGCATTTAGCGATGAGCATAACATGCTCTTGAAGGATCGTAGTTTGACCATGAACTTCCTTAAGCCAACCAACTTTGATGATTTCCTTCACAATCAATCAAAAAATTATTATTTGGTAATGTACAAGTACAACTAAGAAAATATAAATAACATTTTCTTAATGGATCATAGTTTGATCAAGTTCTGCTTAAGACATGTGAGATAAATTTGTGTTGTAAATATTGTGAGATAATTATTATTGTTGTTTTAAAAAAATAATAAAAAAAAAAAGTAAGAAAAGAAAATATTTTTTATAGAGTTTTTGGACATTTGTGAACAAGTCGCTATGGGTATATAAAAATACAACACAACAAGACAACGAGTTAAAATTAAGAAGAATGAGAAAGCTAGTTTTTAAACTGAAAAAAATTAGCCGACTACAAATATTTTTTCAAAGTACATAGGTTTTGAATGTGACCGTTTCAAAGTTCAAACTAAATAGTTAACTAATATAACTTGTTTTAATCTTAATAGAGTTAAGCTAAAAACTTGATCTAAAATAACCGGCGAAAAATTAGTGTGTTGTTACTTAAACATGTTTTTTAGCACGTTAAGCTACATGTCCAACGCGTTTATGTATTTAACTTAAAGAAAAACTTGTTGGAGATAAATTTTACCGGTTCCTTGTGAGTTCCCGTTGATTTTTTCCAAATGCACGAGTTACTCGTTGGCTTTCGCTGGGATCCCGAAACACGTATGGTGAAACTAATCCTTGATGACACCGTGGGCTACTTACTCTTTGATATATGCGTTTATAGCTAATTGTATTATTGGTTTTGTTATGATGGTTGTTTTTTTTATCAACAACATTGCCCACTTGAGGCACGTCGCGCCGATGGGAAGTGGACAAGGGAGTGATCGGGAACTCGATAAGCTTTGTCGAAGTAGAATTAAAAGATAAGCAAAATTCGAATTCTTCTTCCTTTGTATCTTCATGGTTGGTTTTATTGATCAATGGTGATGGTGGTGGTAACGATATTTCAAAATAACCACTTTGTTGATGGCTAGAAATACGACTTTTGGTATGATTGTGATCATTGACAGCACGATCACAATCTTCGTCGTCCGAAAATAGGCTAGTTTTCGAAGAAGTGGAGAAGGAGAAGCTTTCTTGATCTTGCAAGTATTTCATGTTTGCTCACCCTAATGGTACCAATTGTGACTTTATAAGCGTGTTGAATGTTGTTGGACTATAGATTAAAAAAAGAACATATATATTTCTATCTAGGACAAAAACTAATACTTTTTTAAGTAATAAGTTAATAACTAATATTACGTGTATCTTAATTATTTGACAAATAACTTAACTTAATTCAGAAAATTATTTGTAATTAATCCTTGGCAAATAATGTATTACTCTTTTAAACAGTTTTGGATAGTTTCATAATTTGAGGGTTCGATCCTCACTCCCTGCAAAAAATGGCTGAAGGTCCTCTGTAAGCAGTTTCTACCTTCGGATAAAGGCTATCGACATCTCACTTCTCCATACCCCGTGAAAGACGGGATTGGATACTGTAGATTTTGGATAGTTTCATAATTGTAGATTTTTTTTTTAATTATTATTATTATTATTATTATTATTATTATTATTATTATTATTATTATTATTATTATTATTATTATTATTATTATTATTATTATTATTATTATTATTTTTTAATCAATCACACAGCAAAAACAAAAAATTCCTTGTTGAATGATTTATTTCTTTAGTAGATCATAAACGATTTTTTATTTTTGTTTTTACGTTACAAGAGTCATATTTTTTTATGAATGGTACACGTATTTATTTGTAAGCAGGAATCTTTCTAGTTTAATTTCGTTTGTTAGTATAAGCTTGATGCATCAAGTTTACCATTTTTGTTATAAAATGTTTTTTTATATGGCCTCTTTTGTACATTTCACAAAAGATCAAACCGATAATTTTTTGTATTAGAAGCAATTTGTTGTTTAGTTACTAAATAAGTGCCAATTTGTCTTATCAAAACAAGACACACTTCATTTATTTGTGTTATCTTAACATAACTCAAAATCATAATCATAAACTGTGATTACTTAATATATTACCTCTAAAAATTATGAAACAATATATATTTTTTTAACGGCGAAAAATTATATTAAACTAGAATTTCTTAGTTCCAATAACTTCAATTTATCTAATTGTGAGTATTACAGATGATACAATTAATCAGAAGAAATGAAATTAAGAGTAACAATATACTTGTGCCTAACACATATGTGTCACGATAATATAAAGACATATGACAAAACCAAATGTTAAGATAAAAGAGAAAAATGATTTGGTTGCATCATACATAAACTAAAAGGATTATGTACCATTTTAGGCATATATTTAGGCATGCGTATCTTACTTTAAAAATAACATCGAAAAGACTCCGACGGAAGATGTTCATTGCAGTCGTCGAAGAAAACTTTTATCATACACAATAACCGTTAATTACCAATCGGAAGACGACAACGATGACAAGGACGACAACAATATGATCATGTGATTATGATTTACTTGAGAACGATCACATTACGCATCATGTCTTTAAACTCTGTGAAATCAACACGTCCATCATGATTTCGATCAACGGATGATATCATTCTCTCCACTCTTCCAATCTCATTACCTTCCGCGAACCCTAACTTCACAAGTACAGTTTGTAGCTCAGTCGCTGATATGTAGCCATCTCCATCTTCATCGAAAACCTTAAATGCCTCAGTTAGATCCGCCTCTTCTTGCTTATCACCATTAACTTCGTCGTTATCTTCATCTTGATTACCTATTTTCATAAAAAGGATACATTCCACATAGTTAGTTTTCCCACCCAAAAATTCTAGAACATGTTTTATAAATAGTTATCAACGAACATGAATGTAAACGAAATGAAAAATCGTGAACAAAACTTGTTTGTGTCAACTAGTTAAAGTTTAACTGGAAAAATGAACGAACGTAAAACATATTCAAATTCGTTTATGGTTAAAACATAAAAACCTTAGCCACCTTTCATAAACATAAATGATGGAACGATGCTTATAACTATTTCGTAGGTTTATATGATTTTCTAACCAAACATAAAATCTTGTTAATGTTCGTTTAGTAAATAACGAAAACATTAGAATTATATGTATACAACGTACCTAAATCATCATTATCATCAAGACGAAAGAACAAATCATCAATTTCCTTATGCAAAGCTTGAAAATCATCGAACGTAAGCCCGGTATTCCCTGGTTGAATAAACGTATTAATCATCGAATCCAATTCATTCATATTAGTATCAAGTCCCAAAAGTATCAACGCGCGACTAAGTTCATCAACCGTGATTAACTCATCATGATTGGTATCAAACAAATCAAAAATACGACGTAAACGGACAGAATTCAATGAGGGTGATCTAAGACGAAACGACGATGATTTTAGTTGACTCGTTGAATTAACATTGGTTTCCATCATATATTTCCCTCGAAACTAAATTCAATCTTTTCGAAATGTTGTATTTGAAAAGATTGAATTTGAATAGAGGGAAATGTTTGCAATGATAATAAGAGTGGTATGAAATGGATATGGAAAAAATTAGATTTATTATGTAGGTTTATACTAAGTTTAGGAAGATTGAATTAATGGTGAATAGAGATCGAGATCTTGGAAATTATGAGACAATTATTGAATTTCTCTAGTGGGATTGCTGGCAGAATCTGGATCCAATGGATATGAATTTATTACGGTAACTGCCCTATAAATGATATGTAACATTTACATGTAACTCTTAGATTTGGTTTTTAACATATCTTTACTTTCCTCAAAAAAAGTAAACGAGTTCAAGTATCGCTAGCTTGGTGTGTACAATTGGGGTGGCCACGGAAGGGTTGAAAACAATATCGGAATTAACCCAGTTAAGCCGCGTACATCTGCGTCAAAAAGTTTCGCCCTCCTCAAGTAATCTAAACAGAAAAAACTTCATCCGTTCACCCGTATACTTTTATATTTGGTTTTTCATAAAAATACCGCGATGTTTCATGGAACATGTTAAAGTGTGCATGGGTTTGCGGTTTTAAACAAGTTATCAACTTTGTTGTGTTTGTAATGATATTTTATGAAGAAAAATATGTTGGGCAATTTTGTGTTTTGACGATTTTACAGTAATGACATGGATATCTCTTGTGCTCTTAAGAATCGATCGAGAGATTATTCGTTTCTTTTGAAGGTATAATTCGGCCTTATATTGCTTGGGTATCACAAATTTTTTTTACGGGATAATTTGCAATAAACGTCAACTTGTGGTTATCCCAAGCTGTTCATTTGTCTTAAACTTGTAGATGAACCAAGACTTTGACTGTTACAAAAAACAAGAGTAGTTACTCTATAGGAAATGGCTATAACATAAACCGGTCACCACAAGAAAATTGACACTTTTTTTTTTTTTTTCTTTTTTTTTT
>LBNU01014196.1:74562-86682 GCA_014162995.1 Artemisia annua | reverse complement strand
TTGTAGAATGAACCAAAAGACTTTGATCTGTTTCACAAACAAAGAAGTTAGTTACTCTAACTAGGAAGGCTAGTACCATAAACGGTCACAAAAAGAAAATTTTTGACATTTTTTTTTTTTTTTTTTTTTTTTTTTTTAAAAAAAAAAAAAAAAAAAAAAAAAAAAAAAAAAAAAAAGAGTTATTAAATCTAACTTATTTTAATAGTGTGAGGAAAAGGTCCAAACTTTGATAATGATATTTTTTGTGAAAAATGTATATCAGGCAAAAAAAATATATCCTTACGCTTCTTTAAACACTCAGAAAATCAAACGATATCTTTTTCAAACTTTTATTGGCATTTATACTTTGCGACTTTTATTTACTTTTTAATGACACTTTTTCTTGGTGCTCAACGCTTAACTTGATGACAATTAAGACCAACACTCATTAAATTTATAGATGGTCATACGACGGTCATTATTAAACCACAAACCGTATGTGATTATTCCACATAATGATATTATGTGACTCGGATATTATGTGTACTCGTGCAAAGCAGCGGACTTAGAAGCAGATATTGGTCATGTTTGGCAACACCTTTTTGGAAGCGTTTAAGAGCGGTAAGCGACAAGCGACAAGCGTTCCAGTCTTAACGCTTGTTTAACAACACTGCTGCTAGCGTTTAACAACACCTCAAAAGCTTGCAATCTTAATGCTTCTTAAAGAAGCTTTCCAATATAACGCTAGCGTTTTACTTTTAATATTACCAATTTACCCTTAAAAAATAACATTCATTCATAAGTATATGCCCTTTTACGTAATTTTACATTTTATAATTACAACTACAGCTACGTTACCAAACACGTTTTTTAAACAAGCAACTAATGCTTACTGCTACTGCTTACTGCTACAGCTTACTGCTTATTGCTACTGCTTACTGCTACCTGTCGCCAAACATAGCCATTGTTTCAAATTTATGATTTTATGTCTATTATGGCAAAGGACATTATAAAATTTTATAGTGGATGATAGTTTTTAGTGGTTGTGGGCTTGTGGTGTGAGAATGTGAGATTGTAAATCCACAACAAACATCACAATCCCATATCTCGCCTCAACCAAAAATACCAAATCTAATCCTAAACCCGTCAACTAAACTAATTACAACATCACAATACAATTCGCTTATACCTTCGGCTTCACCAAAACTCATCTAAATCCAATTACCAATCAACCAAAGTCACAACATCAATAATAACAACAATAATATGCCACCCACCACCACCACCATGGTTCGGTGGTGGTGGGTCACGGCTGCCGACACACGAACACAAACAAACGGACCCAAAATTTAAACAAAACAACCAAAAATATACATTCCCACTCGTCACCAAACGCGACCAAACATCAAATAACATCAAACCTCACCGAGTCAACCGAGTTGACTCGGTGAGTCAACCGAGTCGCGACCGAGTCACGGTCCAAACGACCCAAGAGTAGTTTTCCACACGATTTTATATTAAAACATTAATTAAAAACGTTTTTAATAAAGATTTATTAAGAAAAAATTCGGATAAATAAAAATTAAAAATTAGGGTTTATGTTTAAATGGGTTTTTATCAAGAAAACATGTGTAAAAATGGTGGGGAAGGGCTCGGTACCAAGAAAACTCGTCGGAAAATGATTTTGGCCGGAAAACACGAAAGTCGAATTCTAAAAATCAAGATCTAGGGCGCGTTAGGGATTTTGGGATGAAACGGGTTGTGGGGATGAGTCGGGGGTGTCCCGATCTATCAACGGGGATAGGTGGTGTTGTGGTGGGTGGCCGGAAAATTTTCCGGTGGCCGGAAAATAGGGCGGCGCCGGCGTAAGGGAGTTGGCCGGATTTTAGAGAGAGAAAGAAGAGAGAGGAAGTAGGGTTATGTGTGTGTTTTGTGTTTGTAAAGAAAAGAAGGTAAGGGTGGTGGGGGGTATATATAGGGGAAGCAATTTGGGTGGGTTTTAGCTAATCTCCTTCATAAAACGGTTCGGGACTCAAATGACTTAGCAAACGGACTCGAAAAATTATAAAACTTGCGCCATCGTTCTCGAAATAGTTTTTCCAATAAAATCAAGCATAAACTTCATAGTTTTTCTCAAACTCATAATAAATCAAATAATTTGGCAAGTGAAACAAATTCGAGTTTTTCTAGGTTGTGCTGAGCTAGTCTACAAATAAATTCTCGTTCCTAATATATCTCACGCTCTTCAAATCAAATTTAACATGCTTTAAAGTTTTAAAACGTTTCAGGCTCTAAAAATAGAAGTTTGGCTAGGATTAGGTTTTAGGAAAAAATACCAGGTGTTACAATAAATTTGAATAAAAAGAATGTGTTGTGCAAAAGTTAAAAAGAATGTGTGGTGCAACATAAATTTGTAGTTTAGCCGATTAATATGCAACATACAAATTGAAGGAGAACATAACTATTACAGTTGTTTTCTTTCTAACTTTCAGCAAAATGTCAGTATTACCCTTAATTAAATAATTTATAACTTTTTAAAGTTTGTTAACTTGATTTCTAAATTCTACTAGAAACATACCAGTTTGGTCTGAAACTTGGCTTAGCTTAGTGATTCACGTTTAACTTATTGCATAAAGAGTTGCTTTTCGTTCAGTTAAATGTATACATTCCTACAGCTAAAGTCCAGTTTTGAACTGAACTCTTCTTATATACCGACCGAGAACCGAACTTAGATAACCAGCAGTGGTTGAGTTTTTCACTTCCGGTTTGTGCAGAGTTTTGCACAAGCCTATCTTACAAAAAATTCATTCCTAGGGTGTTTGGGATTGCTTAATCAGGTTAAGTTTATGTGCTAGTTACTTGCTCTAAAACCAGCAATTTCTATCCAAACACTAAAAACAGGTTATCTGCATTCAAAAGACCAGTAGATGCGCAACTGAACAATCGATCCCAAACATCAATGTTTGCGGTTTAAACATAGTGTTACACTCTCCTACAACCTATAGCAACTCATATTCATAATTCTATAATTAGTGCACAATATATTTCCTAAACACATAATTCAGAACAAACTCATGCTACCAAAAACCAAAAACTGCCACATACATTCCTCTAATCGCTACGCGCCTTCAAGAGGTTCGGTTGAACTTGTTTAAAGAGGTCCATACTCCAGCCCATTGATAGAAGAACAAAAGGGAGAGATAGAAAAGTAACTGGTATAGGGTTGAAAATGTTGACAGGTTCTATAGGGGAGGATTGCAGGATCGATATGATCATAACAACTTCATGCAGAATCATCATCATATAGAATCGAATAAATAAGAAACAAAAGAAGATGGGTTGAACCCTAATAATCTGATATTGATAAAGAATGGGTTAATTTTGTTTACAGAAATTACATGTATAAATACTAATCTAATCGGTGTGTTTGTGAAAGGTTGTGATGGTTAGCAAACCATACGACATGCCTTTTCACTTAACACCGTATGTAACTGTCATATGTTTCTGCCTAATGGGTTTGTTGGCCCAAGACAGAAACTTGCAGGCTTCTTTGACCCATCTTGATTCCCTTTGGCGTCTAAGTCAAATTTGCAGCAGCCTTTATGTTGAAAACAAAGATTAATGGATTATGTTTTCCAACATATTCCTCCCTAATCTATTAATCTTTGTTTCTTCATCAATCTTCTTGTTCCTTGATGCCTTCCTTCAATCATAATGTCTTCAATCATTTGATACAATTTCTGGTTATTCCCACCATCATTGTTGTGATCTTCCTTAAGTCCAGGTTGATCATATCTTCATGGCTTTTGGTTTATTGGGCAAAGGTTTTAGTAACCATCATCATCCTCATCATCTTTGGCATCCCGCCTTTGTCAACCATCGCGGTTGAAGGGTTCATCCCGAACCAAGGTTTGATGGCTGTTGTAGTAAAACTACAATATCTAAAAATTCTGCAAACCAAAGCCTTCTTTCTTTTCTTTGACATCTCATCTTTTCCTTGGTTAACCACCGGTTTGGTGTTGTAACCATATCTAATCTTTCTTCTTCAATAGGCATCCATGGTTGGTTCGTTTGAGTGATGATTAAAACATGAATTGTTGTTGTTTGATCCCCTAGGCTCTGATGCCACTGTTCCACAGGTTTTATGGGGAGTTTCCAGGATCGAATGATCAAACAACAATCATGCATACATCAAAGAATCAAATAAAAATAGAAACATGAAGATTTTGGGGTGAACCCTTTAACTGATATATTGAATTGAATGGGTTAATTTTGTTTACAGAAATTACATGTATAAATACTAATCTAATCGGTGTGTTTGTGAAAGGTTGTGATGGTTAGCAAACCATACGACATGCCTTTTCACTTAACAACCGTATGTAACTGTCATATGTTTCTGCCTAATGGGTTTGTTGGCCCAAGACAGAAACTTGCAGGCTTCTTTGACCCATCTTGATTCCCTTTGGCGTCTAAGTCAAATTTGCAGCAGCCTTTATGTTGAAAACAAAGATTAATGGATTATGTTTTCCAACAGAAAACTGGTTGGTAGGCAGGTTGAAATGAGGGTTCAAAAGTTGTTGCTAAAAGTTCGAATGAGGGTTCGTAATTTATAAGCGGGGTTCCAGAGGGCAACAAGGGTCCTAGCAAAATAAATAGTAATTCGGGTCTACTTTACCCGGGAAGGAGGGAGGGAGTTCTTGATTTGAGAAGAAGAAATATTTACATTCATAATTCTTAAATTTATCAACTTTATAATATTATAACTAGTATTTAAAACCTTATGAATTCATAAATCTTTTTCCTAATAAAACAAAACCCCTAGTGGGACTTTTTCAAATCAAATCATACTTTATTTAGTAATAATTGAATTAATTGTATTTTTTAAAAGATGTTTCTAGAATAAAAATAGGCTAACTATTTCTTTAATTAGTCAAATTTTAATAAACCTTCATTTTTAGAAGAATATGGGTACAAAAGTATATGTGTCGAAAATATAAAGAACAAGAAATTTAAAAAAGCGGGGTGATTTACAAAACCTTAAGGGTCAAAAGTAAACTTCACAGAAATAAAACCACAAAACAATTTTGACCCAAGGTTCAAAAGTTTTCAACCCACTTTTTCTTTCACCAATTCCACTCGGAAGTTGGAACCCTAAATCAAAAACCCTAAATCGTTTTCTCCCTTAATACTAAATTAAATAATCAAATTTGTATAATCTGTTCACTTATGATTTCAATCGCTTCATCAATTTCAATCGCAATTAAATGGTTTGTTGTTTTATTACAACAATCGATAATCAAACCCAATATGGTGTTTGTAACTAAGATTAATTGTAATGCTTTAAATAGAATCAATGGAAACCCTAATCCGATATGCTATTTTTTTCTTTTTCCAGTTAATTGAATGAATTAATTCGCTAATTCGAAGTCGATGTGCTTATGGTTAGTTTTTCTTTTGTAGCTAATTAATATATTCGAATTTGATTTTTATGTATGTGTTGTTGTTTTGGAGATGATTAAAAATTTATTGATGGTTGCGGCTAAATGTACATTCAAATTGGAGGTTTGTGTTTATACAACTGTTAAAACATTTATGTTAGTATGATCATAATTATGGTTGTTTGCGAGTATCTGTAATCTGATTTCGAGCCATTTTATGCGAAGTGACGCGTGTTAGTGTCAATTTTAAATTACTTCATGTTCTCCTTTATTAATCTTCCTATTACCGAAAAGAAATGCAATAATTTCTAATATCTGACTTTTTTATTTTATTTTATAGTGTTTATAAGATGCTAGAACAGTATTTAAGACGAATATTATGGGCTTTACTTAAGAGGGATACGACAGACTTTAGTATCATTTTGGGGTTTGCCTTTAAAGATGGCTTTAACTGAGTCTCATACTATATTAACTATCCACCTAGTGTTTGTAACTATTGCCTCGCTGAAAGATAAATCGATATCTTGCATTCATGCTCTCAGGCGAACTATTGGCTTTCCTTCCTGATGCGTTGTTCCACAATCACTCTTCACTTTTGACCATGCTTAGTTGGAGTTTTAAATCACTTTTAGTTGCTCTTGCTTGACTTTTCAGTAAAAATGGTGCAGGTTGTGACTGAGACGTTTGAACCAAGTTTGCAGTTAGCATCCACTGTTCTTGAACTGGTTACGACTCTCTTTTGTACCTATTGCGATGATAGCTATAAATTATATTGACATATAGCAACAAGGAAGAAAGCCACTGGCATGTGAATCACGTGAAGATGGTGCAAAGCTATGAATGCCTCAGTTTGTTTGGGAAGAAAAATGGCAAAAAGAAGTTGATAATCCAGGTTTGGAAGATGTCTTTGAGAACTATGGGTACTGAAGTTGGCATTTAATTAATTTGGAATTTGACAGAATGGAGGCTTGGCTGTTCAAGAGTAACACGAAGCGGTTTCATGACTTTGTTTGGCCAAATGTTAAGGTAAAAAAACATTTAATCTATAGAAGAATGTCGATGCTATTTTGTAACACTAATCAAAAGAGTAAGAATGTGTGGCAATTCTATGTTATTTTCTAAATTGACTGTGTAGACATGGGACTTTTGTTTGTGATGTGTAGACTAATTTGAGGATTAAATATTGTACGATGTTGGTTAATATACAAAACGATGGGTAACCAGGTCTATGAACTATGCTTATATGAATTAATGTCAGCCAATGATGCTCTGGAAAGATATTTGGATATCCAAAGAACTGGTGTGTCTATTGTGTATGTGTGTAATGAAGAAATCCTGGACTACAAGCTTTTGCACTAAACTCCTGTTCAAAATAACTTTGGATGTGTTATTGTTTGTTTAACGAAAAATTTATTGCAAGGAATTTAAAAAGTGCAGTCACTTTGTATGTGTATAGAGGATTAAGCGGGATCCAGATCACCCTCGAAGATTATTAGCTGCTAAAGAAAGTCCGGGTCTAATAAATGTATAAAGTTTATGAAGGAAGAATTTTCTGCACTTAAGTAAGATATGGGGTTCATACTCAAAGCTAGAACTTCAGGTGATTTTTTTCCTGCTTGGATGTGTTAAGTGGTTCTTTTGATAACTTTTTTTTCTTGATGATTAGTAATTTTTGCAAAGACTGGTTCTTTTGATAACTTTTTTTTCTTGATGATTAGTAATTTTTGCAAAGACATTTGTATTCAACCTACAAAGTTGAACCAGAGAAAGAAACCTCATAGGACGTAGTAGACGCTCTTCTCGATCGTCAACCTGAACAAGCTGTTTACCTTGGGTAAGTAGCAGTACTTCTTATCGTAACTTGAGCAGTGTGCAAGTCTTTTTTCGCTCAAGATGCTGAGTTCAACATCCTAATAATTGGCAGAAGGTAAAAGAATTGCAGATATCATACTGATGTAAGTTAAATTGTATGTTTAGGTTTCATATTGCTTGCGCTCAGGATTTGTTATTAGCATATTAACACTTATTAGTATAATTATTATGTACAATTGTAAGTGTTTTTGCTTTCGTGTGATTTTAGGATTGGTTGAGCAGGGCTACAAGCTGGCTAAATTTAGCGCAATGGCTGGTCTTGGTATTATTCATCGTGGCCGCAATGAAAAAAGGTATTTGAATGACCTTAAAATAACCTTTCTAAGAATGTACTTTTCCAAATGAAAATAACATTTATCACATTTATGCCTTATTATATGCGATATTAAGGCAATGCTTGAAAACAAGAGGACTGAAAGTTGACAAGTATTTAACTTTAACTGATGATGTGATCCTGGAGGAGATACATTTGGATTGATATTGCGAGCGTTCAGATCTACCGCTCAATATTTGCTCAGAATTTGGCTGATGGGCATGATTTTGGTACAAACGGAGACCGAATTGGTTAGGCGAAAAGAGGATGAGGAGAAGGAAAAGCGGAGGAGGAAAAGAAGCAAATGAGCCGGGTTTCGAAAGAGGAGTATGAGAAAATGGTGAATGTGGAGAATAGGAATAGAGATGTTCGTTTATTGAGGCGAGGTCCGTTGAGGAGGCAATTGCGCTTTGCCTGTCGATAAGCATCCTGAAAAGAGGCTTAAAGCTTCTATTAAGGTACATAACTGCAAGTGCAATTGTTATACTGTGGGACGAGTAAACTAATTATGTCTTAGCCTTTTATAAATGTTGATTGTATTGAATTACTTCAGGACATACCAAAATGGAAAGAACGGAAATAGTTTGATATGGAGTGCATTTTTGATTAAACAAACTGCCATCTGTGTGTGTCTGTTTAATGATTATTGAGGATAGAACATTCCTAGAGATTATAGTTTTGATTGTTATCGTAGTCAAATTGGATGTGTGATTGTTTGAAAAGGTACCAACTCTACAATGAAAACCTCAATTACAATTTCAGAATGAGGGTTTTTAATTGTAAATGTTGATCTGTATATGACCATATATGATGTTTAATGACTAAAACAATACATATGCAATAACACTTGATAAAAAACCATAGTCAAATTAGTATCATTCGTGCATTGAATTGCTTCTTTAATAACTAACTCATTAACGAACTCATGTGAAGCTGGTAATCGTATGAATTAAAAACCATAATTAAAAACAATAAATAAAACAAAACAAAGATTAAATTATTCAATTCTTAACATAAATAAATAAATAATACATTATTCAAAAAATAAGAAAAAACCCCGCGCGTGTGCGGGTATTATAACTAGTTTAATTTTATAATATTATAACTAGTGTTTTAGAAGAATTATGAAATTTATAAATTTAATTCTTTTATGTACAATAAAAACTTACATTCATAATTCTTAAATTTATCATATTTTATAGTAATATTATAACTAGTTATTATTATTTTTAATTATTAAAACTAACATTTTAACATATGCTCAATTTTTATATATTATAGATAGATACCTTAGATTTTATTTAGAACATATGCTCACGTAGAGGTGCCAATTTGTGCCCAAAATAAAATTAAAAAAAATGGCTAATTTTGGCAAATTTTTAAAAGATTTTGGCACATTTAGCCACATTCTTTTTTTGAAATGGGCATATATTCCCCATTTAAAAGTTAAATGGGCATAAACGGGCACCTATTTTCTCTCAATTAAAGAACATTACAGTTGTTTTAAAAAAATAACTTATAGATATAATATATTTAATTTTTTAAATATAAATGAGGTGTTACATTTGAGGAATTCTAAAGCGATTCGTATAACATGCGCCCTTTTGGCCCATGCCCATTTAGACCGTGCCCGTTTAGCCCGTATCACGGGTCAAAACATAAAAGATCAAACATTATTTGTGTTAATAACATTTAAGACATACGTTCACGAGACATAATATATACAAAAGCGGTCAAGTCAAAATTGCTCGAGTAATATTGACCGACCGGTTGATTTTCTGTGAAGATGTGTGATAAATGTGTTCGTCTCAAAATATTAACAAATGAATTTGTGTAAAAAATACCTATGCATTTAATTCTTTTATATAATTCTAAATTCTTATATTATCACCTTTGTATTAATATTATTTTATAATATTAATATTGTAATTTTATAATTATTAACACTAACATTAATGACAAGAAACTCAATCTTTATATATTTTAGATATCTAGTTTTAGAAGTGAACAACTAATTTATAAAACCCAAAAACAAAATGTGGATAAATTTGGACATAGGGAGAATAATTTTTCTTCCAGATTTATTTTATTTTATTTTTATCCTCATTAAGATATACACTAATGACGATAACTATAAACAATAATTGACCTGGTATTATCATTTTAGACTTATGATCAAATGAGAATAAATCTTAAAACATAAATGTTGATGATTTAACAAGTATAGTTTGATCTATTCTTTTCGATCTGTTGTTTCTTACATAACCATTTTATTATTATTATTATTATTATTATTTTAAAGAAGACACTTGCGGTCTGTAAGTTATTGTTTAACATGTTAGTCAAATCTTCTAGTTTAATGAGATTTAGGGGCTGTTTGATAAAACATAACGATTTAGCACTGAATGATTAATAATTCTGAATGATTCAAAGTCTTTGTATATCTATGCTTTTACTGTTTGATAACAACTCTGAATCTCAATGACAAAAAATTACTATATAAATTTTCATGATAAACAAAAAATATCGTTTTTAGCGTTAGAAGAATTTTTATGTAGCGATACGTTTATTTTTTCTCTAACATAATTCAAGAACAAAAAAATTCAATTAAAGTTGAAATTTTGAAATAGTACACAAACATTCATCTATCATATTATGACCATTTTGCATCATAATATACATACATTTAATTGTTAATAGCCTAAAGCATGAGTTCTTTGTTTATATAAAACTCCAAAAAGAAAAACACTTCAATATTGAGATATGTTTCCTCTTTATTCACCAAAAGTGATAATTCATATTGTTTCAATAATATTATAATATCAAAAGTGATAATATTATATTGGTTTAAAAGTATGAAACAACAATATTAAAATAGATGTGAAAGAAAAGGTAATCAGGTGGTAACACATAAATCAACGCTGGATGATGTTGCATGCATTTATTAAAGAATCGGTCAGCACCATTTTTTTTCATTTAGAGATGGTTTTTTCCTCTCATCAAACACACTTAATACTGTCTGATTCAGCATTCAGTGTTGAATCATCCCATTAAACAATAATCAAACAACCTTTTAACGGTTTAACCTGTTTTAGATAGACGTTTGCATGTACTTATTTTAATCTTTCAGACAAAAATCTCCACAAACCCACAATAACTTATTAATGTTAAAGAAGTTGTTAAGCAATAGGCGTACCTATACTGAAAACAGCTAACCAAAAAAGTTTTAAACTAACGAGAACTTATGAGATCAAATCACGTGTCTCAGAATTTATAGTTTTGAAATACATATTAGGATTTGTTATACAATGCCCACTACGCAATATGTGATGAATTGTAATATAGCTAGTTACCGTTCTAAAAAAAATAGACAACAATTATAACAAAAAAATCCTTAAATTGTTAGTAAAATTTTAATAATCTTTTATATAATAAAAGAATTACATCATTTCAGAGTTTTTTTGAGAAAACAATCTTAGTGGAAAAAAATTAGACCAATAGGAATGCTCGATTTTGACACATAGGCGAAATCGAGCAGTATGATTGGCCAATAAAAAGTCAAAATTGAATTGATTTTGGTCAAACTTTAATAAATTTGGTGGAGAATTTGATTGAGGAAAAAAACACATAAAAATATATGTGTCAAATTTATGAAAATAAAAACTTAAAAAAAGATGAAGTAATTAATAAAACATTAGTGGTTGAATTTTAAATATATTATATGGAGTTAAGTGTAAAATTATAAATCTCCATATTTTTTGATAACTTAAGATAATAAACAAATAACCCCTTACACTTTATACCCTCTACACTTTATAATATAAACTTAGTTTACAATTACATGAGTATTAGTATTGATTTGAGACTTCCATCCATTAAACTTACACAATTTTATAAATGTACGAATTAGTTTTAATAAACGTTAAATACTTTTAAAATAAATATTTGTTTTAAATTTTCTATCTATTAAAATATCTTTTTACTATGTACGTTAAATATAAATATCTATTTAAAAGTTTAATCTATACGTACACGGGTTTGAATATTAAATACAGTTAAATTATTATGAACGGTAATATAAATATTAAATGGTAAGTACGAGTTACTGTGATATGAAAATAAATATACGCGATTGTACTTATAACGACTCATGTAATTATTATTTAAAGTTTATATATGGATATCCGGAAAAACATTTATAAAAAACTTCATCAACTCTCATTATGTGCTACTAAACTCGCACATTTTGTACAACATGATATCAATAGTTAAAGTTAAACAACAACATCAGCCTCAACATTAACATCTATGTCAGCTAACAAAGTTAAATCTTTCATCAAATAAAATTTTGTTCATCAAATACAATTTTTACAAAATATTTATTGATATTAATATATAATGAAAAACTCATGCATACTTATTAGTTGTACTTATATCATAATTTTCACGGGTAAATTCTTATATATCCATATAGTAAACAAAAATTTTAAAATAAATTTGATTTATGTGTAAACCCAT
>LBNU01014196.1:58677-74548 GCA_014162995.1 Artemisia annua | reverse complement strand
TTTTTTTTTTTTTTTTTTTTTTTTTTTTTTTTTTTTTTTTTTTTTTTTTTTTTTTTTTTTTTTTTTTTTTTTTTCTCCCTTTTTTTCAATTTGGGTTTTTCTTAATTGAAATACCAATCTTGTTAAGTTAAGATTTTATTAGGAATTTTAAGTTTTTATAATTTTTATGTATTTTATAAAATTTGCTTAATTAAATTATTAATCTTGTTAAGTAGTAATACCTTATGTTTTTAATTAGCTTTATTATTTTTAAATTTTAAACTTGTTAACAAAGTTATAAGGTGCAACGGTATAATTCTTTAAACCATTAGCAATTTAGGGTTTTTTTTTTATTATTTTTTATTTTTATTTTTTTTTTTATTTTTTTTTTATTATTATTCATTAGCGACTGATTGATAACATTGGGTTGACTGCAAATTGTAAGTTTATTCTGTCTCTTTCGTTTTATTAAGTTTTCGATAATCGTATCCTAGTGTTATGACTAGAGATTGTTATGTTTAACGGGTTAATAAATGGTTTTGTGGATGAACTTATGAAAATAGTCGTATACGTAGAAGGGTTCTTTGTTCTTGCTCATATTGATACTAACCCGCGTGTTATAACTAGAGATTGTTACCATATAGGTTTAGGATCAGTTGTAGACTTTGTGGTTACTTTTTACGGTTTAATGTATGGTTATGGCTATGGTTTCGTGGATGAAATTATGAAAATAGTCGTATAGGTAAAAGGGTCTTTGTTCTTGCCCGTGTTGATACTAACCCACGTGTTATAACTAGAGATTCTTATCATATAGGTTTAGGATCAGTTGTAGACTTTGTGGTTACGTTTTACGGTTTAATAAATGGTTATGGCAATGGTTTTGTGGATGAACTTATAAAAATAGTCATAACCGAAAAAGGGTTCTTTGTTCTTGCCCATATTGATGCTAACCCGCGTGTTATAACTAGAGATTCTTATCGTATAGGTTTAGGATCAGTTGTCGTTACGTTTTTACAGTTTAATAAATGCTTATGCTTATGACTATGGTTTCGTGGATGAAGTTATGAAGATAGTTGTACACATAAAAGGGTTCTTTGTTCTTGCACGTGTTGATACTAACCCGCGTGTTATAACTAGAGATTGTTATCATATAGGTTTAGGATCAGTTGTAGACTTTGTGGTTACGTTTTACGGTTTAATAAATGGTTATGGCAATGGTTTTGTGGATGAACTTATAAAAATAGTCATAACCGAAAAAGGGTTCTTTGTTCTTGCCTATATTGATGCTAACCCGCGTGTTATAACTAGAGATTCTTATCGTATAGGTTTAGGATCAGTTGTAGACTTTGTAGTTATGTTTTAGGGTTTAATACTTTAATGTATGGTTATGACTATGGTTTTATGGATGGACTGTTGAAAAAAGTCGTATACGTAAAAGGGTTCTTTGTTCTTGCCCGCGTTGATACTAACCCACCTGTTATAACTAGAGATTGTTATCGTTTAGGTTCCGGTTAAATTTCAGTCTCGTGGGTGGACTCTTGAAACACCCGTATATGTAAAAGAGATATTTGTTACTATTTACTAAACCATATTAAAAGCGTTTTGTTCTTGTTTGATTGCTAGTTTGCTACGTTATTTTAGTTTTTTTGCGTAAATCTTTGGTTTTAGGGTTATAAGTTATGGTTTTGGTTTCGTGGTTGAACCATTGAAACTGTTGTATACACAAAAAGGGTCTTTGTTCTACACGCGTTAATCCACTTTGTTCTTGTTTATTTGTTTCGTTATTTTGGTTTTATTGTTGATTTTTGTGTCAGTTTTAATTGCGCTTTGATTGTGTGACTAATATTTGGTTTTATTGTGTGTTGCAGAAGCGATTATCTGAATTCTTTTTCAGAACAAAATGGATGTGGATCAAGTAAAGGGTGTTACTGAAACCGTTTCATGTGATTCAGTCAAGAAATTGGATGATAAGGACGCTACTATGGGATTCAAGAATATTAATATATCTTCATCACCATTGGTTGATAAGGGTGGTGCTGCTTTGTGTCCGATTACCCCGTTTTCAAACAAGGAAGGTGTGAATTCGACATCTAAAGTTATATCACCATCGATAGCTTCTTCATCTATGAGTATAGATGATGATATCCCGTCTACTCCGATGGAGGATGTGTTTGACTCTCTTGCTGGGGGTCGCGATAAGCTCATGAAACATGGTGAAAAGTCCGAAAGTTATGTTGCAAGGAAGCTTAATTTTAATTCTGGTGATAAAGAACGTGCTTCTGATAGCAGATTTGGAGATGGTACAGTTATGGAGAGTGTGTATGAGTCGATTTTGGATGGTATTATTTCTAAAGAGGCAGAGGATATACTTTCAGAAATCGTGGCTGCTGATGTACTCATGACCCCACCTGCTGCACCTCGACTCAGTGGGGTTGCTGAAACGTGCCCTGGTGCGCCAATGAGGCCCGCAACGAAATTAAGGAATGTCGATACGAGATTGTGCAGAAGAAAGCTTGAATTCTGATTTTAACACGTGCACCAGTGAGCCTTTGAAGACCGTAAGGAAAAAGGAACATTGATATGAGATTGCGCAGAAAGCTTATTTTTTTAATTTATAAGTATAAATGACTCATATTGTGTTTTGTTACCACTTACCTCAGATACATTGGTGATTTAATGGATAATATTGTTTGATTCATTGTTTCGAAGCAATTAGTATGTATATGATTAGTGTTTTGAAGTGAAATAGGAAGATATTTGCTGATCTCATGTGTTTATAGTTTATGCCAAAATTTACCGTCTGTTTCTCAGTGTAGTAACTGTTATTGAGATGTTGGTAATCCTGTTTATGTTTTGGACTTTTTGCTAGCTATGTCACTTTTAGGTGGTGGTGATTCAAGTGAAACTTTGGCCACTTTAATGTCTGATAATAATAAAGCCATCCTGGTCAAATCCATGAAAATGACTTTCTTAACTTTCATTAATACAATATAGACTTAGGATCAAACGAGAAGAAAACTTAAAATGAGAAGAATGAGAAATAACTATAGCCACACATTAGAGATGCATTAACTTGAATTAGATGCATCTCTAATCTTTTAGATGCACCCTAATATATTTTCTAGCAAAAAATTAGATGCATATACATATATTATATGCATTTCATCAAGTTATGCCAATTCTATGTATTTTTCGTCTACTCCGGGTCAAATTTGTTATTAGTGCTACTTTGCATCGTTTTCACTTCAAAAACACTTTCGAAACTAATTGGGATGCATCTAAATGAATAGAGATGCATCTAATTCAACTCGATGCATCTCAAATGTGTGGTTATAATTATTTCTCATCCTTCTCATTTTAAGTTTTCTTCTCACTGGATCCCTACTCCTATTAGAGGATAGATATGGCACAAGCCTGATTGTTAAAAGTCATTTAGATCATGCTACAATGTTAGATGATGTAAAACCAGTGATTCGATTGTATTACTAAACAAAGTATATCTATAATACATTATACATATGTATAATGAGACCATAATTGACCCAAATCCACAATCAGACTTGGGTCATATCTATCCTCTAATACTTTCTTGAAAGACAATGAGCTAAAACTAAGATTAATAACTGAAATATGTCCATTCATGGGGATATTTAGGGAGACGTATATAGATTGGTGCACTATTTCTCTTGATATTTCAAGTTTAGAGAGTTCAAACGCAATGGTACAACTTGTACTAAAATGTCTCTTACATTATATTGTATGAGTAGGGATCCAGTGAGAAGAAAACTTAAAATGAGAAGGCATGTAAATGACTTTTTAACAATTAGATGAATATAAAATAGCTTACTAAGATTATGCATGTAAATTTAAGTATCATAGTTTGAACTTGAGTTTCTAAATTAAGAAACATGACTTTTTGTTTATTCATGGCGTTTTCAGTCTTTGGGAAATCTTGTACGCTTACTAGAAACAGTTCCTTTCCATGCTTGCTTGTTAGTTATCCCACATGTTGATGTTACATTTTCCCACTTCTTTTGTTCTAATCATTTCTTTTTCTTTGATGATATACTCAAGATAATATAAGTTTTTGAACTACTGATGTCGGTATTGGTTAGTATTTTCATCAACCAAGTGATATATGTGAGGTCCGTAACCCTTTCGATTATTCCTTGTGATATTCACACTAGCTTATCTTAAGAGAGAGCTTTACTCGGTTCAGAGTCGTGACAAGATAGACTTTAAACTCGTGGTTTTAGTCGACTTAGACCACTGAATTTCATGTAAACTTCTTTAAGCCATTGTGAATAGTATGATTACAATTCATTAAGTTATCCATGTTTCTTATAAAATCGGCAATTCCTCTTTATTCAGTTCAAGACTCCCTAACGAAATGTCCTCGGTGAATGCTACCTTCGGCTATAGGTTTCATGTTCACTTATGCAAATCTCAGAGCTAGTTCTTTAATGAAAGCTGTACAGATAATTGTATATTTTAATACGTTTAAGTTAAACGTATTTAACTATTGACTAAATAAATGTTTGACATTAAAAAATTATTAGTACTAAGTTTGAGTAAACATATAAAGAACATGCTACATTGCTACTCGAAAGTCTCCACCAATTCCCTTAACAAAATGCAGCTGAAAAGAAAGCATGATGTTGCACCAGATCATGAAGAAACCATCAATGCCGTACCCACCAGTGATCACTCTCACCGGAGGCCCAAACGTGGGCGATGCATATGCTTATCACTAACACTCGCTATCTTCGCTATTGGTCTTATCATTCTTATTCTAGCTCTCACTGTCTTTAAGTTCAAAAAACCGGTCACAACTGTCAACTCCGTTGTACTTAATGACGTTAACGCCACTGTTAACCTCATACCCTTACGAGTTTCCCTTAACGTCTCACTAGACATTACTATCACCGTTAGAAACCCAAATAAAGTTGGTATCACATACAAGAACAGCTCAGCTTCTCTTCGGTATAAAGGACGTGATATTGGGAATGTTCCTATTCCTGCAGGGAAGATCGGGTCTGATGATTCAAAAAAAATGAATTTGACTCTTACCATATTTGCTGATCGTTTGTTGACGGATATTGATGTCTATGGTGATGTGATAAGTGGTAATTTTCCAGTGTCTACGCATACAAAAGTCACAGGTAAAGTTCGTATTCTGAATTTGTTTAATATTCACGTTGTTTCTACTTCGACCTGTGATTTGGAAATAGATGTGTTGAATCAAAAGATTGCAAAGCAGAATTGCCATTACAAGAACAAGGCATAGTGTTGAATAATGTGGCAAAGTTTGCGGCTTGGATTAGTATACGGGTCAAAACAGGTTGTTTTGGAAAGCGGGTCTAGTTATGTCTACTGTCTGTACATGTATACTCTATTCTTGTTCATATTTGCTTATGCTTATGGTATGTGACACAAATAATGAAATTAGTAAGTGTTGAACTCTGTTTATTTGGTTGGAGGATTTGGGTTATGTTTGAGGTTGATAGTGCCCGAGTATGTTTGAGTTTCAACGAATGGGTTTGGTGCTCATTAAATTAGGCAAACTCCATAGCCACCTACATGTCGGGTTTAGAAACCAGACCGATTCCCCTCTTTGGTGCAAACCGAATGCTGCCTGGTATTCGGAAAACAATAACTTGATAAGAAAAAGGTAACCATGAGTTTAGGGACCACAGATTATCGGAAAACTGTAAACCAAGTTGGTGACAATAAGCTCAAATCTGGGAAAGCACCGGAGGTTCCATTTATGGCTAACGACGTGACTTAGTGAAATTTTAATATTATTGTTAAAAAAAATGAAAATGAAAAAAAAATAAAAAATAAAAAAATAAATTGGAGATGCCGGTCTCCTTGTTACACCAAGTTGATCCGGGGAGAGAAAACTAATGTGAGAGTGTATATGTCGGTCTCCTGGTGGTCACTAATACACCCATTCTTAAGTATTTGAACTAAGAGTTTTTTAAACTAAAACATGACTTTTTGTTCCTTCATGGCGTTTTCAGTTTTTGGCAAATCTTGTACGCTTACTTGAGACAGTTCCTTTCCATGCTTGCTTGTTAATTATCTCACATGTTGAGTTCCATTTCCCCACTTCTTTTATTCTAATCATTTCTTTTTCTTTGATGATATAATATAAGTTTTTGAGCTACCGATGTCGGTTTTGGTTAGTAATTTCATCAAAGAAGTGATATGCGTGACGTCCATAGCCCTTTATCCCTTGAGATAGTCACACTAGCTTATCTTAGAGAGAGCTTTACCCGGATCAGAGTCGTGACAAGTTAGACTTTTAACTCGTGGTTTTAGTTGATTTCGACCACTGAATTTCATGTAAATTTCTTTAAGCCATTGTGAATAGTACGATTTCAATTCATTAAGTTATACATGTTTCTTTTAAAATCGGTAATTACTATTTATTCAGTTCAGGAGTTTAAAACCAAATGTCCTTGGTAAATACTATTCCTGTTCGGCTATCGGTTCCATGTTCACTTACGCAATTCTCAGAGCTAGTTCTTTGAAGAAAGCTGTAATTGTACATTTTAATACATGTAAGTTAAAAATATTAAACTGTTGACTAAATATATGTTTAACATTAAAAAAATGATTACTAAGTTTGAGTAAACATATAAAGAGCATGCTACATTGATACAATGCTACTGAATAAGTGTTCCCCTTGATAAAATGCAGCTCAAAACAAAACTAACACTCACTTTATTCGCTATTGGTCTTATCATTCTTATTCTAGCTCTAACCGTCTTCAAGTGCAAAAAACCGATCACAACTGTCAACTTCGTTGTACTTAATGACGTTAACGCCACTGTTAACCTCCCCTCAAGAGTTTCTCTTAACGTCTCCCTAGACATTACTATCAGTGTTAGAAACCCAAATAAAGTTGGTATCACGTACCAGAACAGCTTAGCTGCTCTTCGATATAAAGGTCGTGATATTGGGAATGTCCCGATCCCTGCAGGGAAGATCAGGTCAGATGAATCAAAACAAATGAGCTTGACTCTTACTGTATTTGCTGATCGTCTGTTGACGGATATTGATGTCTTTGGTGATGTGATTAGTGGTCATTTTCTGATGTCTACGCATACAAAAATCACAGGTAAAGTTCGTATTCTGAATTTGTTTAATATTCACGTTGTTTCTACTTCGACATGTGATTTGGAAATAGATGTGTTGAATCAAAAGATTGCAAAGCAGAACTGCCATTACAAGAACAAGGCATAGTGTTGAAAATGTGGCAAAGTTTGCGGCTTGTATTAGTATACGGGTCAAAACAGGTTGTTTTGGAAAGCGGGTCTACTTATGTCTACTGTATATACATGTATACTCTGTTCTGGTTCATATTTGCTTACGCCTATGGTATGACACAAATAATGAAATTAGTATTTGTAGAACTCAGTCTATTTGGTTGGAGGGTTTGGGTTGGGTTTGAGGTTGATGGTGCCCGAGTATGTTTGAGTTTCAATGAATGGGTTTGGTTCTCATTAAATTAGGCAAACTCCTCTTTGGTGCAAACCGAATGCCGCTTGGTATTCGGAAAACAATAACTTGATAAGAAAAAGGTGACCATGAATTTAGGGGACCACAGAATATTGGATCGACACTACATGTGTTTTGGGCAATCTATCACTATTTGCGAAACCAAGTTGCAAGCATTAAAAACATACTTTACTAGTTGGGACCATAAACTTAATACATGGTTTTCCATAACAAAATACAAACTACAATTATAACTGTAATAATTTGAGTTCCAAACTTGTTCACATAAGATAACATACGAATAACGGATAAAAAAGAAAAACATGACAAAATCAAAAACATCACTTGCCAAAAGAAGACAGGCCAATAGCTTAGACTTGAGCTGTGCCTTCAGTAAACTTAGGGTCCTCACACCTGTACCTTCCATCGGGTCCAATTCCAAAGCCTCTTGGATCAGCAAACACGTTCTCGAGCAGCTGGCTTCTTGATGGAGCCTCGCTTACATCTGCAAACTCCACAGCATCCTCAACCACTTCGTCTATCTTCTTCTCGATCGCCTTCAAATCTGCTTCAGTCGCCAATTTGCTTTCAATCAAGTATTTCTTTAATTGTGTAATTGGGTCTCGTGCTGCGTAATGGGCCTTCTCAGCTGCCATGGTAAAAAAATCATGTTAATGGACCAAAGCATACAAGTGATAAGCCTACCAACTTGAGAATATAATCAAACTGATACGAAAACGAGAATACAAACGCATATAGTGATGCACAATCATTGCTTAACAATCATCATGATGGATTCGTCTTTTCTTTATGCTATTACAGAACGATAATGTTAATGAAGATACAAACTTTTCCAATTTGTCGTTTCAAACTTTTCCATATGCTAGTAAGATAATTCTTACCAAGAAAATAGTTGGTAAGAATTATATTTCAAAAAAAGGTTACCTGTTTATAATGTTTTATCAGCACTCAATTCACCTAACACTAAGAATAAACTGTTCAGCATTACAAACGAGATAGAATAATGCTATCAAGTATGATAACATTGGCATTATGTATGTGACACGGTAATTTCTTTTTTAACGGCAAATCAAGTTTACATAATATTGAAACAGTTGCTTTCACATGGATAAAACCAGGCTGTGATATCCATTTAGTGATAATATTAGTGATAGTCTTTCTTGTACATGAACATGCAAAATTTAACGCAATAATTATTCATACCATAAAATCAAAGAAGTCATGATATCAGACGATTATCAGAAAAGTTAAAGCATGAGATATATAGTAACTAACCTGGGTCACGAAGCTCATCGGGGTCAGCCAAAGAGTGTCCTCTGAACCTGTATGTCTCACATTCAACCAATGTTGGTCCCTCGCCTCTTCTAGCCCGGCCAATAGCCTCCTTTGCAACCTCCCTAACCTTCAACACATCCATACCATCAACATGGACTCCGGGCATGCCAAAAGCTGGACCTTTCTTCCAGATTTCTGGATCTGAAGTTGCACGAAGATGGGACATACCAATTGCCCACAAATTGTTCTCCACCACAAAGATGATCGGCAATTTCCATAGAGCCGCCATGTTCAAGCACTCAAAGAACTGCCCGTTATTTGCAGTACCGTCTCCAAAGAACGCCAACGTGACATGATCACAATCAGGTTGATTCAAAACTTCCCTTCTGTATTTGCTAGCGAAAGCAGCACCTGTAGCAACTGGAATACCTTCCCAATAAAAGCAAATCCACCAAGAACATTGTGCTCAGCAGAAAACATATGCATAGATCCACCCTGACCACGGCAACATCCAGTTTTCTTCCCGAAAAGCTCAGCCATGACAGCACGAGCAGGCACACCTTTGCTCAAAGCATGAACGTGATCACGGTAAGTGCTCACGACACTATCCTCCTTCTTCAAGAGCTTGATGAACCCTGAAGAAACAGCTTCTTGACCATTATATAAATGGACAAAACCAAACATTTTTCCTCTGTAATACATCTGAGCACACATGTCCTCGAAAGCTCTGCCCAAGTACATATCCTCATATACCTCTAAACCTTCTTCTTTAGTAAGAAGCTGCACACATACACACACAGCAAAAGCCACAAATCAATATTACAATAATCTAATCATGCAATGTTATTATGTCTTACACATTCTGATCCGTGCTTTATCATCTAGTAATAACATGTAGTTACGATACACAAGTAAAGATGATCAATTTACTACAGTATTGAACCTTGGTCGATTCCGNATAATATTAGTGATAGTCTTTCTTGTACATGAACATGCAAAATTTAGCGGAATAATTATTCATACCATAAAAATATAAAATCAAAGAAGTCATGATATCAGATGATTATCAGAAAAGTTAAAGCATGAGATATATAGTAACTAACCTGGGTCACGAAGCTCGTCGGGGTCAGCCAAAGAGTGTCCTCTGAACCTGTATGTCTCACATTCAACCAATGTTGGTCCCTCGCCTCTTCTAGCCCGGCCAATAGCCTCCTTTGCAACCTCCCTAACCTTCAACACATCCATACCATCAACATGGACTCCGGGCATGCCAAAAGCTGGACCTTTCTTCCAGATTTCTGGATCTGAAGTTGCACGAAGATGGGACATACCAATTGCCCACAAATTGTTCTCGACCACAAAGATGATGGGCAATTTCCATAAAGCCGCCATGTTCAAGCACTCAAAGAACTGACCGTTATTTGCAGTACCATCTCCAAAGAACGCCAACGTGACATGATCACAATCAGGTTGATTCAAGACTTCCCTTCTGTACTTGCTAGCGAAAGCAGCACCTGTAGCAACTGGAATACCTTCTCCAATAAAAGCAAATCCACCAAGAACATTGTGCTCAGCAGAAAACATATGCATAGATCCACCCTGACCACGGCAACATCCTGTTTTCTTCCCGAAAAGCTCGGCCATGACAGCACGCGCAGGTACACCTTTGCTCAAAGCGTGAACGTGATCACGGTAAGTGCTCACGACACTATCCTCCTTCTTCAAGAGCTTGATGAACCCTGAAGAAACAGCTTCTTGACCATTGTATAAATGGACAAAACCAAACATTTTTCCTCTGTAATACATCTGAGCACACATGTCCTCGAAAGCTCTGCCCAAGTACATATCCTCATATACCTCTAAACCTTCTTCTTTAGTAAGAAGCTGCACACATACACACACAGCAAAAGCCACAAATCAATATTACAATAATCTAATCATGCAATGTTATTATGTCTTACACATTCTGATCCGTGCTTTATCATCTAGTAATAACATGTAGTTACGATACACAAGTAAAGATGATCAATTTACTACAGTATTGAACCTTGGTCGATTCCGTTTTACAAATTATCTAATATTAAGATCAGCAGATAATGCAAAATTGGCAAAAGCGACAAACTGATTTTATGATAGAAATCTAATTTGACATGCAAGTTCCTAGCTTCTTATGTCTCGCATATACTGATCCATGCTTAATATTCTCGGAATAACATGCAGCTACCAATCTACCATATACGATCAAACACGATCAATTTACTAAAGCTTTGAACCAATTTACGCCCGCTTTTTAATCAGGTGACTCGTCTTTAAACAAATTTAATCAACATCAGTATAAACAACTTTTTGTTTCATAAACTTAAGTCATCGGTGAATTTCGTTAAAACCTATGTAAAAGTGAATTATGTGGAATCTGCGTACTTTCGCTAAAACGACTCACCCTCAAGCGCTTTTTATGAACGTAACTACTAAACTAATATATTTATTTCATAAACTACTGCTATTTGTGAATTTCGTTAAAATCTATGTAAGTGAATTACGCCGATCTATCAAAATCACTTTCATTTACATCTCAATTTCTCTATAACAACCTCATTCAACACTCAAATCTCGCCTAAACTAATCACCAAGCAAACGCGAAAAATCACTCGCTCATAACCGATCCATTCGCAACTCGATTATAAGCTTATTCAATTAGTTTAGGTGACTCGCCTTTAAACATTTTTTAATAACATCAGTACAAACAACTTTTTCTTTCATAAATTTAAGTCATTCGTGAATTTCGTTAAAACCTATGTAAAAGTGAATCATGTGGAATCTGCGTAATTTTGTTCAAACAACTCACCTTCAAGCGCTTTTCACGAATGTCACTAATAAACTAATATATTTCTTTCATAAACTACTGCTATTTGTGAATTTCGTTAAAACCTATATAACTGAATTACGCCGATCTGCCAAACTCACTTTCATTTAAATCTTAATTACTCTATAAAAACCTCATTCAACACGTAAATCGAAACTAATCAACAAAACAATCATAAAGTCTTAATAACAATCACGAAACCAAAAATCAACTAAATAGATCAAAATCGAACGCTCCTATTCATAACCGATTCACTCGCAACTCAATTATAGGCTACTTCGATAATAAGCACTAACTAATCATAAAATAAGCTAAAAAAACAACTCACAAGATTAGTAACCGATCCATTTGCAACTGAATTATAAGTTAATTCGATAATAAGCACTAATTAATCACAATAAGCAAAATAAGCACTACTGCCACTTGTCAACTTCGTTAAAACCTATGTAACTGAATTACGCCGATCTATCATAATCACTTTCATTTACACCTAAATTACTCTATAACAACCTCATCCGACACGTAAGCCGCCTAAACTAATCACCCAAAATCCCACAACACTATTTTATTTTCACATACTAGTTAAATACTTTTATATCAAGTTATATGAAATTATCAACTACTTGCAGTAAATAGTAAGCCTAATTGTATGAAAATGACTTTCTACTTTTTATAGACCCACAACACTATTTTATTTTCCCAAAAAACACTATTTTCACATGGCTAAGTTTGGCAAAGTAGCTGTGAGCAGTAGCCACAGCTCACTGCTCACCGTTCACAGCTTCATAAAGAAGCATTGGAAAAACGAGCTTTTCTAAAAAATAGGAAAGCTCACAGCTCTCATGCCAAACGAACACTAAAATTTAAAAAGCTCATTACTCACCGCTCATTACCCCAAAAAGCTCTAAAAAGCTTTGCGCCAAACATAGTCATGCTAGTTAAATACACCTTTTTGTATGAAGTTATGAACTACTTGTAGTAAATAGTAAAAGCCTAATTGTATGAAAATGATTTTCTACTACTTTTTATAGACCCATCTATTTTTTTTTTCTTGGGGCTTTGACACTATAATTAGGGTGAAAATATGTAAAAGTGATGCGAGGGTATAAATGTCAATACACAGTGCCGTAGCTGAGCTAGCGGAGGAGGCCTAAACATGATGATGAAAATTTGTTGTAACCATCAAGCTTTAAGTTTTATTGAGTTCTTCGTCACTCTAGACCACTTTAAGATGATATTTACAGAATAATTTCATATATTGTTAACATTTTGAAGTTGGAAGTATATTTTGACGCTCTAAAATATATAAGGGGATATATATTTTGAGGCCCCTAAAATTTTGAGGCCCTGTGCGGTAGCACACCTTCGAATACGGCTCTGTCAATACACTCTAAATTAGCGTGTCCCAATCAATTTAAAAAGTGTACAAGCATCTCCCTTTTCATATATATCCTTGCAAATTTCAAAAATTACCTATATATCCTTTTGTGCATTAAAAGCATTGAACTTTATGCATCAAAAATTGATAAAAAAAAAATTTATATATATATATATATATATATATATATATATATATATATATATATATATATATATATATATATATATATATATATATATATATATATATAAAATTATTTATTCGGGGAAGGATATATATGAAATTAATTTTTTTTATTTTTTTATTTTTTATTTTTTATTTTTATTTTTTTAATGTGTGGCATAATGGCTGGAATGGGGGCTGGAGCTGGAGCTGGAGCTGTGGGCTATAATATAAACCGAAAGTTGAAGTTTATATTTTTATAAAGTTTTTTTGCGGATTAGTTGGAAATAAAGTTTATTAGTGTAAAATTGTATAAAAAATACATCAAATTAAATTCAGATATATTTCTGGCTTTTGCATGATAATTCACTATATTTTGAAAGGTATTTAAGTAATTTAACTAGCTGTAAGCCCTTATAAGCCAATTTCAATGGATTTTCTTTGGCTTATGGAGGCTCATGGCTTATATAAGCCTCCATAAAGCCGTGTGATAAACAAGATTAATTTTATATGCCGGCTTATTTTAAAAGTTTAAGCCCCCTAAGCTTCCTAGAGGCAAATTTTTAAATTCAGATTTTTTGATGTACAATGTGACCAGTCGTGTGTACCATTTGACCATTTTACCCTTCATTTTACACACTCCTATTTAATCTGTAAAGGGGTATTTCTGTTAAATAATATACACAATTGTCACACGATACACTAAAAAAGATAAAATTCAAAAGCATACCACATCCCTAGAAAAAAAATAAATTGCCACATAGAATTATAAAAGGTGACATATAAGTTATATTTTTGTGCAATTAGCCTTAAATTGAAGTAAAAATTAAGTATTTTTTTAGTAGTGTCAGGAATAACTATCTGTTTTTATTTGGTTTTTGTTGGGCGAGAGTTGTTTAAAAATAGGTTAGTTGTTACAAAACGCCTGTGTGGCAAACATATATGGTAAGTTATTTGCAGGGCTGGACCTAGAGGGGTTTTTAGGGCTTTACGAGAACCCGATAGATGTTTGCCACCTAGTGTAAATTTTCGTTAAAAATCCTGATTTCTCTGAAATTAACTTAGTCCTAAAATTGTGTGTCACATAAATACACATCGTGTTTATCATCTAACTAATAAGTCAAAAGAAATACATGTGTTCTTAGCTTGTTTACTAGTTTTCATTAGAGCAAATCACACAAAAAGATCACACTTAAGGTCAATTTAAATTTTAGGCACTCAACTTTATTTTTCTAAATTTAAGATATCCAAGTTATTTTTTGTGCAATGTAAGGTTTTTTGACTTTTCTAAAGATGCTATTGGTCATTATTTAAGCGAAATTGGTTAATTAATATGATGTTTCGTTATAATAGAGCATTTGAAAGTCATTTTAGCTAAAACTATGACCGATGATCGCTTTTGAAAGTCGAAAAACTTTGCATTGCACAAAAAAAAAATAACGTTGATACCTTAAATTGAGAAAAAAATGTTAAACACCTAAAATTCAAATTGATCTTAAGTATAATACCTTGTGATTACAAAAATAAGATTTAATGAAATTATACCATTTAGTTTATTTGTATTCCCTTTATACTTGTAAAAAGAATATGCATATATTGACTTAAAGTATTGGGTCTGCCCCTAGTTGTTTGCAGAGTTTAGTAAGTTTTAGCTATAAGAGCAACATGCATGTTTAGCTTTAATATGTTGTTTTTTATTTACGTAAAAAATTAAAATTCTTATCTTATACAAATATGAGTTGGGTGTTACAGTTTAAGGGCATGTTTGATTTGTAGGTGAGTTTAGCATTTAGATTTTATATAAGAGAGATAAAGAAAATTAAAATAAAGTAAAATATCTATTTAACTAAATAAAATACATATTTAAAATTGAAACTATTAATTTTAGAATATAAAATAAATACATAATAATAGGTTGGGAACCACTAAAAAAAGTCTATCACTTTTGCCTACTATGGTTTTAAGAGTGCTAGGTGCGGTAACGAACCAAGGCTCGCCGTGCAGACGTGGCACCTTCGCCACCCTCGCCGTGCCTCGCCGCCACACCGCCCCCCCTCGCCGTGCTTTGCCAGTTCCAACCTCTTCACTGCCCCGGCGAGAAGAAAACCTGACATAAAGCTGACAAAAGGTAATGAACGTTGCAAAAATGGGACGTTGCAGTTTGTTTACCGTTTTTTTCTAAACGTTGTAATTTTTTTTTTCTTTTTTCCTTTTCAACTCACTATAAATACCACAACTTATTTATCTTATTTCACAACTTTTAACTCAAAATATTATACATATCAAAAGCAAGAAATATGAGTGACGACGACCAAATAAGTGTTGACTCATCGTATTCAAGTATTAGCGACTTTGGAGAGATAACCGAGATAGAGATGATTGTCCAAGAATTTGAGAACGAGCAAATGTTGCTAAACCAAGAAGCTGGTCCTTCACAACGCCGAAGATACATCCGGCGTGAACGTGAAATTGCTGAGCAACGTCTAAGGTCTGATTATTTTGGTGAGAATCCAAAATATACGGATGATAATTTTGTTCGCCGTTACCGTATGAGCCGTAAACTATTTCTAGAAATAGTCCAAGGTATTGAAACATATATTCAAAATAATCATCCTCTTCCTGCGCATTTTGATTTTTTTAGACAACGACCCGATGCTGCGGGTTTAATGAGTTTTAGTGTGCTT
>LBNU01014196.1:24974-58616 GCA_014162995.1 Artemisia annua | reverse complement strand
TGTTTTTTTTTTTTTTTTTTTTTTTTTTTTTTTTTTTTTTTTTTTTTTTTTTTTCCGTATTGTAACTTTTTTATGGAAGATGAAATAATATTAGTTTGTTGTATTGTGTTTAATAATTAGTGAAATGAATTTAATTTATTTGTTGAAATGAATAAAAAAAATAAATGTGTAAGTGGTGGGGCCCAAATGAAGAAGTTTGAGGTTTGTTGTTGGTGAGGAGGGGGTTAGTTGTGAAGAGGTGTGAGGATGATGTGGCATGTGTGGGACCCAAATGAAGAGCCTAAGCTCTTCACCACACCTAGCACTCTAAGGGTATCAAAATGCGTTTTCATTCTATTGCAGTAGACCCATATACAACCAAACAACATTATACATGAATCAGTTCATTCATTTATTCCACACCCCTCAAACAAACGGCCCTAAAATTACATTTTGGAAGATATTGTTTCATTATTGCCTCTGTAAAACGGGAAAAAAAATATCTGATAAATCTTTTTTAAAAATGAGATTGTTTGTTAAATATTATAAGGAAACACATTTATAGCCCGTTTCGTTGGAGATGTTGGCTTGGGTTTATGAAATCAAGGACAGAAAACTTTGTTTTGTTACAATCCTAGTATTTGTAAAGGGGTTTGACTAAGAAAAAGATACTATTTCAAAAGGCATGGGGTGAGTGGGGTTTAGATTTAAGAGTGGGTCCATGTATTTTGTTGTGTCTATATCTCTTTTAATTTTATATTTAAAAATAATTTTAATTTGATTATATTACAAAATTTATTAAATAAATATAATTTCTCTCTTCTACAATTATACCAAATCCAAATATAAATCCAAATCATAATCCTAATCCTAAACCCATACTTAATAAGGTGAGTCGATCGATCGATTGAGTCGATCGCGATCGATCGTCCTTATTGTGATGAATCGATCGATCGTCCTTATTACAAGAAATGAAATTACGAGACTCCAAACGACGAAGCATGTCTTCACCGGGATGCCCGAGGCGCCTGTGCCACGTAGTATGACTAAACGACAGCAAAGCAAAAGGAGGATGTGTGGATGACGGTTGTGTAACCGGGTAGAGATCGCCCGTGCTATCACAACGGAGGAGAAGCCTGCCCGTCTGGTAATCCTTCACAGAAAAACCATAAGCATCAAACTCAACAAAAACGTCATTATCACGCGTAAATTTACGAACAGCAATTAAATTTTTAATAATGTGAGGTGTGACAAGTATGTGGTTAAGNCAAAGCAAAAGGAGGATGTGTGGATGACGGTTGTGTAACCGGGTAGAGATCGCCCGTGCTATCACAACGGAGGAGAAGCCTGCCCGTCTGGTAATCCTTCACAGAAAAACCATAAGCATCAAACTCAACAAAAACGTCATTATCACGCGTAAATTTACGAACAGCAATTAAATTTTTAATAATGTGAGGTGTGACAAGTATGTGGTTAAGTTGTAAAGGTTTGGTAGGAGTATACAATGAGCTATGTCCAGTAGTATATGTAACCGGTATTGAAGCACCGTTTCCAACATACACGGATGGATAAATGCAAGAATTACTAACAGAAGTGAGGATACCTGCGTTGTCCGCCAAGTGAGAAGAAGCACCCGTGTCCATATTCCACGCTGGATCCGGATGAGTCATCGTCTGAAAAGCTTGCGGAATCATAGTAGCCTGAGGCTGAAGAGAGCTAGGAACCGTGTAAGCATAATTCCCTGGATAAAAAATATTACCACCTGCTTGTGGAAACTGGTTACCAAAATTGGGCGGTAAAGGCAAATGGGCCTGCTGTTGGGCTGCTACAGTATGTGTGGCTATATTGGCTTGTTGCGACTGTTGGGCTAAAGGGAATTGGGCCTGTGGTACTTGGTGGGCTGGCATAGCAGATTGTAACTGGGCTAAGGTATTATAAGGTTGTGGGATATGGTTGGCTAATACGGGGCCACACCAAAACCAGTTTGACAAAACAAAAAAGGATTAACATATTGCATACCAGGTATACCAAAGTGTGAATATGGTGCATGAGATGTATTAGTTTGTGTGTCTGACTTGGGTATTTGAAGAGAATCACGAGTAGCAGGCTTGGACCCAGGTGGTTTACTATTGGAGTTCGCACCATTAGTTGTCGACCGAGACCTGGTATCATTAGAACCGAGAATAAACTTGCAACGTGAGCCATAGGTACATGACCCCCGCTGAAAATTTCGGCATAGTTCACCCCCTAATTGTTGCGTGGAACCAGTCTTGGGGTTGGTGTTGTTAGTAGCCAAAAGCACCGTAGGCGAAGACGAGGTAATGTGAGCAGATGAGAGTGCATGAGAAAGTTGTGCCATATCACTTTCTTCCAATAAAATCATAGACCTTACTTGATCGAACGTCGGGAGAGGCTCCTTATGGCGAATGATTCGAACCAATTCAGGAAACTTAGCACGGAGACCATTAATCGCGTATGTGACAAGGCTTGAGTCACTTACCGTAGAGCCAAGATTGGCAAGACGGTCGGCCTTCGACTTGACTTCTTGAAAGTAATCCGTAACAGACACGAGCCAATCACCATGTTACGTATCTCGTTGTCTAGTTGTATGATAGCAGTTTGTTATCATGAAAAAGAGCCTTAAGTCGATCCCAAACCTCATAAGCCGAAGTGGTGTCATCGATAACCATGTCAACCAACTTAGGAGAAATTGTGGAATACATCCACATGACCACGAGGGAGTCATTGGTTACATGATACAGATCCGTTTGTGAGGTGCTAGCAGTGGCCGGTTTGTCCAGATGATGAATGACATCATAGGTCCTACAAAAGCGTTTAAAAAGGTTACTCCATGAATTATAGTTGAGTTTATCTAGATCAAGGGGTGAGGGGATACGCGCTTTGATGCTAGCGATGGAATAGGCTTTATCAATCAGTTGTTTTGGGGGTATATTGTCTCCTGTCATGCTGCTATGACAAGGAAGAAGCTATCGGCAGTAGCAAAGCAAACAAAAAAGAAAGAAAGTTGGAATGCAATCGGTAACAGCAGAGCTGTGGCAGGCGTAAAAAATATTAGGGTTTAGATGGAGGATCTTGAGGCGGTGATACCATATTAGAATTAGGTTAATCCCCTTAATCTTCATTCACATATTAACCAAATATTTATACAGATACAAAACGTATTCCCCAAGACCATAAATGGGCTGGGCTAATAATGACTAATAGAGAACTAATACTAGACAAATCTATTCTGCTAATATTAGTAAATCATGATGTGGAGCTAAGGCTGAAAGTAGCGGTCACCTCCCTCCGCTTTTAACATCAGCGTCACATCATCTCTCTCTCCGCTCACTCCCTCTCACCTTTCCCCCGTAGTGGTCACACCACTCCTAACCTTTCATTAACAAATATACCCCCACTAAATACCCACACACACTCACAAACCAAATAAATACATTAAAACCAAAGGTGTGTCTGTGTGTGTGTTGGGGGGGGGGGGTGGCGCGTGACGGATGCCTCACTCGGTGAGGAGTCACCTCCACTCCGTCCGGTCTAACGTTTTAAAGATGATTTTTACTACTATTAAGCCAAGTGTAATGGTGTGTTTCACCACAAGTTGTCCAACCCTCACCACCAAGTTGTGTTATTACACCACTTTCCCACCACCACACTTGGGGGTGGCGCGTGACGGAGGCCTCACTCAGTGAGGAATCACCTCCACTCCGTCCAGTCTAACGTGTTAAAGATGATTTTTACCACTATTAAGCCAAGTGTAATCAAGTTGTGTTATTACACCACTTTCCCACCACCACACTTGTCCCTCATTTTTTATGACAATTCGGTGGTGCACACCATTAGGGGTGTCAGTAGGGTCGTGTTGACCCGAACCCAAATGTTTTGTGGTCATCTCGAACCCAACTTAATAATAACTTCAAAATTTTCTAAAGTCTGCGAGATGACCTGAACCCGAACCCTAAATTAATAACTTAAAATTCAAAATTTTCTCAATCAATCAAAGCCCTAACGCCGTTGCCACTGATTTGGTGGTCATCTCGCGGTCTTTTTTTGTTTCACCTGCAAAACCAAACAATACATAATCTACTTGGGTATACTTCTCCTCGGTAGTATTTCAACAAAAAATTGTTTGAAAACAAATTATTAGTAGATTATATGCAATATAAATACAATTTGAACAACTTTCGGCATTTTTCGTTGTAAGCGGTTTTTAATTCACCCAGTTGACCCATAAGCTATAAAACATAACCTGAATCAACCCATTCATAAGTAATAGGTCAAAATTACCACCAGTAAACAACATAAAACGTGGTCACTTGTCGAACCCTGGAAGTGAAGATCGGATGTCAGGTTGGCTTGTGTATGAAAGCAATGGACCCTTAAGTACAACCTGTTTATTTAATGCAATTCCTAGGTGTGCAGGAGAGAGCAAAACAACAAAAATATGAACACCATTAGACAAACAATTATGTCAGTTTAAAAACTACATTAGGCAAGAAATACTGATAAAATCGAAAAATACAGTCATAAAATAGGAAGTCACAGGGCACACCTGAAGTAGCACACCGAAAGATTGAGGCTTTGTTAGCTAAGCACATTTCAAGAATCCTACCCACAACTTCTGGTTTTTCAAAATAGGTAAGACACACAATATTACTACCATCATTAAAACTATTTAAAAGCTCCGGTTGTGTAAAATATACAAGTGTTACATGAGATAAGCACATTTCTAACCTGTTTGCTTACAAGACGAGATAGAATCTCCTTTGTAAAATCCACCTGTATCATATCGTCACCATCTTATAATAAAAAGGAAAATGAATACATTTCCATGTCCGTTCCGGAAGGTATTATCAGTTTGAAATTAGCTGCAACAAAATTAAATCAAACTGCAGTAAAACCTACTTGCATACCTAGTTTTGTCTGTTACTTCCTTATTAAATCAGATTTTGCCACAAAACTAAATCAAATTTTAAGCACACATCTACTGATTTAACGCACCTATTTCACACTGTATGCTTTCTAACCAGGGTATGTCGTGACCGTCTCCAACCCTTCGGTGGCCAACCCCAAATATATACCTAGTGAGGTTTGAATCCTTGACATTTTAAATGCTTTACCACTAGGCCATTTGTAGGTCATGTGGTGGTAGTTTATAATCGAAAAATCAATAAAAGTTAAGAATAATAATAACATCAGGGGACTAAACTTATGATACAGGTAATATATGAGGGATCATATATACAAGCCAGGATAAAAACATGTTGGTAAAACATTATCCTCAAATATTATTGTTCATTTCATATCTTTGCTGGTCACTTTTGAGCTAATGCGATAGAAATATAAACTGCCTGCCAGTGTTGGTCTGTTATTGTAATTCTGTACTTTTACGATAATACTAACGTGTTTGTTAATTTAGTAAAGTATGGCGTCTTGTGGATAAATGAGCTTGTTTAGTGATTATAGCTTTTTGTTATGATAGTTTGGTAACTTAGTGATAAGCAAGAACGAACTGGTAATCAGGTGACTAAGTTAGGACGCCCATCGGGTGTATTATATAGGCTGCAGGCGGAACATGAAAGATTAGGAAGAGATGGTCCAATAGCATACTATTCGGAATGGGTGAAAGCGTGGAAAAAAGACGCATCATGTGAAGACTGAAGCTATTCAGAAACATTATGAGGAGACTGGTGAAGATGAAAACACTCAACTTATACGCATAAAGAAAGTTGTTCTTTGCAGTTGCATTGTTAATCACCAAATTTTTCTGATAGGTAAAATCACCATTTTCTGAAGATGACGCTATGGCTAAAGCTGTTGACATTGGTGAAAAGGAGGTTAATTTTCTGCTGTTTTTTTTGTCACTTCGTATATTTTATTTGTTTTTGGAACAAGCGTAATAGCTGTTCTCGAATGTGAATGTGATTTGATCTGAAGTCTTAGATCACTGATGTTGTTTGCGTGTATGTTCATGTAACAGGATAGCGACGATGAGGGTAAATTTGACGATGACGAAAATATAAGCCGGAATTGGAGTGTCTTGAAAACTACCTCAGAGCTACGCAAAACAAAGGTGCTTTTTGTGATTTTATATCTTGTAAAGTTATTTATGTTATGGCCGGTGAATCACTACATATTTGCCAAATATAGTTAGTGATGACAAAATGGGTGGTAGGTCCAGACTCGGGCTGGTTGGGTAAAGATACAAAATGGGTCGTATTGGTATAGGTTGACTGCTAAATACGAGTAATTGATTCAAGCACCTTTCAGATGGCTTTCAACCCGTTTAGCCCTTTCGACCCATTTGACTCATTTCATCTTTAATTCAATATTTTATCTTAAGCATTTGATCCTTATGGATAAAAACTAACCCAAGTCAACCTATTAAATGGTCAAACACAGCATAAGTAAAGTAAGTATCCCTGAGTATATTTTACTAAGTAGGGCCAAAATGAAAGTACATTATAAAAGAATGATTTGCTTAAGCTATCTTACTTGAAGAAACCACCTCTAACATTGCGTGCAACATTGCTTGCCACACTAAGAACAGGAACCGCGTTCGCTGTCTATCAAGAGAAATTTGTTTTGTGGGTTTTGGAGCAAGGATGTGAGAAAGAAAGTGATTAAATGTGTTTTGCTATGTGTATATGAGTTTGTGTGAACCAAACCCATGAAGTATGGGGTTTTTACACACACTCCTCCCACTTTCTCTCTAATAATTTGTTCTTTTACAATGATACCTTTTTTTTTCACTCGCCTCGTTTTCTTTAAAATACATACTCATTCCCAATCCCATTTCAAAACTAAACAAACCTTAACTGTAATCCCGAATCACACCTTGACCATACCGTTATACGTGCAAGGTTATTACATTATTTATTGGATTTCACACATTTTTCCAATGTAAAATCTAATGCAGGCGAACAGGTGTTGCAATAAGAGCTGGATTAAATACACAAGATACAGGTTCAAAAAGCCAAGAAGAAGAAAAGTCAAGATTGTTGCAGAGCAAGTGAATTGAGCTATGTGTTTAGTCAGAATAGAATGCTCGCTTGAATTGACACATACAACACGGTTCAAGATAAGCGGAGCAAGGAAGGAAGGAAAATCACACCCCTACCCAAGGTAAAGGAACAGAAGCATATACGGAACGAACATGAAAATCAAAAAGTTGTTAAGCGGAGCAAGGAAGGAAGACCATAAGCACAAAAGCTATCTGGTGGTTTGGCCATATATACCCTTTTCCCAAGCACAACCTACATTTATTTTCCATTTCAACAGAGTGGTTATCAGGATCTTTGTTTATAGTTTCAGCCCGGGAGATAATGCATGTTACATATTCATCTGTAATAACACGAGAACAGGAATAATTTATCATCTGTGGACCTCATATAGAGCCGATTCGTCCAGTGAAGGCATGAAGTAAGCAAAGGAAAGTATAAAAAATCATGTACTTTACATTTCGATCTTGAAAAACATTCAGCAAAGACTTGCGTGCACCTACACAAAGATAAGAAGAAGCAAGGCATAAAAATTTAGGGTGTGGACGATAGTGAGTTGAGTACATAAATGTGAACTGTATCGAATTCAGATTCGGCTTTGTGTTCGTTATGGTCCAGTTTGTATTCAGTTCGGTTTTGCCTTCAAAAATTCTTAACCAGAATAACCCGAGAAACCTGAAACCGGAACCTACAAACACCCTTACAGTCCATAACCGATTGATGTCTCGAAAGGGCCACAATTAAAAGGATAGCACAAACAGTCACATTGTACACTCTTTATAGTAACTCGGGTACACTCCATTTAAGAGCATAACTGCAAGAAACAAAAGTATCAATTGACTCTACGAGTCAAAGGATCATGTTCTTTACCCAAGCACAAACAGGGTTTAAGTCTTGTAAAAACAGCAATTGTGTCATGTAAATGACGGTTGTTTAGTATCCAATCTTTTGTACTGCTTTTCAGCCTGCTGTGGATGCTATTGAACACTCTGTAAGTACCGGGTCATATGCACATTGACAGAGCGGTAGTTTACTATGAAAATGAAATGTTGGGGAGACTTGAGCTGCTCATACCAATTAACGAGGTAGATTACAATCTGGACTTCTCTATTGTCCAAACACTCTGTAAGTACCGGGTCATATGCACATTGACGTTCGCTGTCTATCAAGAGAAATTTGTTTTGTGAGTTTTGGAGCAAAGGATGTGTTTTGCTATGTGTATATGGGTTTGTGTGAACCGAACCCATGAAGTATGGGGTTTTTACACACACTCCTCCCACTTTCTCTCTAATAGTTTGTTCTTTTACAATGATACATTTTTTTTTTCACTCGCCTCGTTTTCTTTCAAATACATACTCATTCCCGAATCAAACAAACCTTAACTGTAATCCCGAATCACACCTTGACCCTACCGTTATACGTGCACGGTTATTACATTATTTACTGGATTTCACACATTTTTCCAATGTAAAATCTAATGCAGGTGAACAGGTGTTGCAAAAAGAGCTGGATAAAATACACAAGATACAGGTTAAAAAAGCCAAGAAGAAGAAAAAGTCAGAATAGAATGCTTGCCTGAATTGACACATACAACACGGTTCAAGATAAGCGGAGCAAGGAAGGAAGGAAAATCACACCCCTACCCAAGGTAAAGGAACAGAAGCATATACGGAACGAACATGAAAATCAAAAAGTTGTTAAGCGGAGCAAGGAAGGAAGACCATAAGCACAAAAGCTATCTGGTGGTTTGGCCATATATACCCTTTTCCCAAGCACAACCTACATTCGAGTGAAATGTTATATAAGAAGTAGCATAACTAACATTGATTCCCACCTCAGAGGAGTTCTCGACATCTTTATCTTAATCAGTTTCCCAATAGAAATTCATATTCCATTTCAACAGAGTCGTTATCAGGATCTTTGTTAATAGTTTCAGCCCGGGAGATGATGCATGTTACATATTCATCTGTAAACACGAGAACAGGAATAATTTATCACCTGTGGACCTCATATAGAGCCGATTCGTCCAGTGAAGGTATGAAATAAGTGAAGGAAAGTATAAATAATCATGTACTTTACAGTTTCATTCTTGAAAAACATTCAGCAAAGGCTTGCGTGCACCTACATAAAGATAAAAAGAAGCAAGGCATAAAAATTTTGGGTGTAGACGATAGTGAGTTGAGTACATAAATGTGAACTGTATCGAATTCAGATTCGGCTTTGTGTTCGTTATGGTCCAGTTTGTATTCAGTTCGGTTTTGCCTTCAAAAATTCTTAACCAGAATAACCCGAGAAACCTGAAACCGGAACCTACAAACACCCTTACAGTCCATAACCGATTGATGTCTCGAAAGGGCCACAATTAAAAGGATAGCACAAACAGTCACATTGTACACTCTTTATAGTAACTCGGGTACACTCCATTTAAGAGCATAACTGCAAGAAACAAAAGTATCAATTGACTCTACGAGTCAAAGGATCATGTTCTTTACCCAAGCACAAACAGGGTTTAAGTCTTGTAAAAACAGCAATTGTGTCATGTAAATGACGGTTGTTTAGTATCCAATCTTTTGTACTGCTTTTCAGCCTGCTGTGGATGCTATTGAACACTCTGTAAGTACCGGGTCATATGCACATTGACAGAGCGGTAGTTTACTATGAAAATGAAATGTTGGGGAGACTTGTGCTGCTCATACCAAATAATGAGGTAGATTACAATCTGGACTTCTCTACTGTCCAAACGCGTGAACTTAACTTGAAAACAGTGTACTTGACAACAACAAAAACTAATTTTGTAACAGAAAGATTCCAAGCAACAACAATAATCCATTCCAAAACCACATAAATTTCTATGAGAATCAAATATATATAATAACCGCCACAAAAGCATATTAAGCCTTGCGAGATACCAACTATTTTTGGATCTTAAGTAGTTCAACAGCCACGGGAAGAGTGCGGGAAAACTTGTGTTAAGCCAAAATTGTTGAACTTCAGTTAGAATCATTTATGTTTACCAAGAGACTTGAGCATACAACGAGTTAGTTGAGATGAATCAAATAAGTTCTTGAACCTACAACCAGTATTTATTGTTGTAACCTACTGGTCAGATGTCTAATGCATAATTGCATTGCAGACCCCTAGTGGTACTCCACTGACGTAACCATTGTTAACCACAGCTCTGTTTCTACTTAGTGCTATGTTATTTTACACTTTGGATGGTATAACAGGGAGATTTTAGATTTGGTCTAGCAACATGGTTATCAACAAATTTTTTAAAGAAAAACTCACGACTTTCTCTAAACATCGCCTAACCACTACTAATGCCTTCACTCCGCTAGTCCCGATTCAGAGTACATATATATCATTTTTTGTACACACATAGGCATCTACATATTCAAATGTTACACAAATTCAAAGATAGATAAACGTGTGTTTGTGTTTGCAGTGTATCCAAAGTAACCGCCAAGCATAATGAAATGAGAATGTAATGAAGCAAAGAACGCGAACAAGATTTCAACAAGTAATGAACATCTAAAAGTCTTGTCATCATTATTTACACAAGCAATAAGGCATCTTCTATATAAAGGACGTTCCCCATTCTAAAAAGCCATCAAAGATAAGTTTACAGTATCTATGGAATAATAATAATCACATTATACTTGATAATACCGATTTCACTAACCTTTCTACAAATCACATATCTGAAATATGTGTAGCATATATTGCATCTACAATCATATAAGATTCTATAAATGACATTACTTAAGAACATTAAATCAATGAAAAAAAAAACAAAAAAACAAAAAAAAACAAAAAACCCTAACACAGATGAAAGTGATTTTTTCCACACCAAAACTACAAAATAGGCCCCTTGAAATGTGGTTGTTATCATTATGATCAGTTACTGTCACAATATAGGATTGAATCAAACTGATTAAGCAGAAGTAGTGATTCCTTGTAAGAACCCATGAAGAATGAGTACTCTCTTCCAGAAATCCCAAGATTCTTGATTTGTTGTGAGCAGGGGTCGTAAACATCAAGTGTGGTAGACGGTCCAAATTCCTTTTCATTTCGAGTTTCAAATATAGTTTCACCATTCTTCTTAAATCCCATTATTTTATCTACGGTTGCGCCAATTGTGAATAGCTTTCTAAAAGATGAGTCATGCTCCATCACCCACACATCACAACATTCTGCTCCCCCAACCTTAACGCGTCCAGACACAACAAGAGATTCCCTTAACTTAGAAACTGAGACACGTGAGATCAATTCATTTGTTAAGCTATCTGGTAGGTTTAGCACTTTAAACTCCTTGGTAATCAAATCAAATGAAACAACCCTATACTTATAGTGAGGTACACCATCATCATCAGTAACAGTCCTCTCATAAGCACCCCAATAGATAAACCTATCTATAACAACCTGAGTCTGTATCGTATTAAGTGTATTTGATTGATGAGGCAAATTACCACTTGGAATCACATTCCAAACACCCGAGCTCAATGTAAAAACTTCAACATGCCAAGGCTTGTTATGCGTTTGTAAAATCTTCACAACGGTAGGATCACTAGTGACGGGACAAACCCCGAAACCAAAGTCAATGTCATAATGACGGACAACAGCAATACCAAATGATTTTCGGATAGAAGGGTTCCAAATAGCAACCATATACTTTTCAAAAGATACATCACAACAAAACAAACACATTAATCCATGACACGCACCAACAACGTATGAAACACGATATTGTTTAAGCAACGGAGAAACAACGGCTGGAGCCACCTCTTGTTGTTGCACCTTAAAAGTTTCATTCTTATCATCTTCTACTAAACGAATGTACTTTACCTCATCAAAAAAAGAAAAAATATCAGGTTTGTTGTAGCTTAGAATAAAACTACGTGGCTGTGTGTGGCGGGCGCCGTAACCTTTGATAAACTGAGAGCTGTCGATACAAGACTTCCATGGTTTCGAAACCATCCTGAGTTGCATCAAAGGCTTCACGGGAAGCCATTTGATGATTTCCATTTGGATTTCAAATGGGATGTTGTATGGCATTTTTTTTCTAGGGTTTATGTTTCCAGCAATAACAACAATTGTTGAAATTTTGGGCGCTGCCTTTGACTGTTTCGACTTTGGGGGGCTATCCTTTTATTGGGTGTGAGATTTTAGCTTATATAGTGTCCTGTCAGCTTATATGACTCATGTAAGCTAGATAAAAGTGTTTGGCTAAGCTTATATGAGTAAGCTTATGAGCTTTATATATGGATGTTTTGATAAGCTACAAACGTGTGGTTTTTTTATGATGGTTTGAGCTTATGTAACACACTTCAATACAAATTACAACTTTACCCTCATTTGACCCAATAAATCTAACGTTCATATTTTATTTTCTTTGACCTTCATCATTGTTACGCCAAATTAGTCATTGACAAAGACGAATGGGACATACATGTAATTAAACAATTATTCAAATTAACAATATAGAACATAAAGTAAAGTTAATAGATGTTATAGTTTTTGGTGTCGATGAACTCGTATTTGTTGAGGGAATCGAAAGGTATGTTGATTAAATTGTCGATGACTTGAGCTAATCGTTTGTAACTACGACTACATGAAGTTCGTACCAAACATTTGACAGACTTATATTGTATTTAGAAACCTACAAATAAATAATTTTGATTATAAAAATAATGGTTCATGTGTTATATATATATGAGTGAATTTGGTTTCCTATGATCATAGAGTTTGTAGCACTTTATGTAGACTACATTTGTTGCGGTATTCCTGAGGTTGTCATGATTTTTGTCGCAAATAACCATATTCGATTCTTTTTTTGTTTCTAATGGGAGACACAATAACATTCATGTGATTTCAACTTATGTGAGGCAAGCTTCATCTTTTTCGATTTGTTTTGAGTATTACAAAACCAGCTAAAAGGCCTGTGCATTTTAAAGAGCGAAGAAAATAGAAAATGAATTGTGTATTATGAAATTAGTCATTGAAGAAAAAAATGAAACATACATGCAATTAAACATTCCTTGGTATGTTGAAGTTTTTACATTGAGTTCGGGGGTTTGGAATGTGATTTCATGTAGTAAGTTGCCTCATGAATCAGTTGAAGTTATTGCGGTGCTTGTGAAATGATTTTTGCTGATAATGGTGAAGTTATCAAAAATTATATGGTTGTGTCATTTGATTTGATTACCAAGGAATTTAAAGTGGTAGAACAATACCTTAACAAACGATACCCACGAGTGTTAGTGTCCGTTTGTAAGCTAAGCGAGTCTCTTGTTGTGTTTGGATACATTAAGGTCGAGGAAGCACTTTGTTGTGATGTATGGGTGATGAGTGTGATTTGTTTTTTAGAAAGCTATTTACAATTGGCGCACGAGTAGATAAAATATTGAGGTTTATTAAGAGTGGTGAACCTACAGTTGACACTCGAATGCATGAAAGACACTATACCAAACTTGATGTTTGCAAACGTTGCTCACAACACATCAAGAATCTTGGGTTTCTGGGGTATGGAGCTCATTTGTCATGGACTGTTACAAGGAATCACTACTTTTACTTGATCGCTCGGATTTACATATTTGTTATGACAGTAATTGATCAAAAAGATGAAGACCACCTTTCAAGGCGTGGAGTCACAAAGTGATATGGTACCTAAGGATGGAAGGCCTATTTTGTTGTTAAGGTGTGGATATCATTCCTTTAATCATAAAGTGGGGTACGTTTTGGGTGATAAGTTAGATGATCTTATTACATGATTAATGCGAGTATCAGTTATCAATTTTTTTTTATTATCACATGAATATAGACATGTTTGAGACACTAGCTTTTGAGAAGATTATGATTAATTTTTTGAAAAATAAGTCACTTAAATATAAACTGTTTGACACAAATAACTTATCATTATTTTTTGAAAAGTAATATCATCATCTCTTAAAATCTCATGAAGCTTATAAATAATTTACTTTTTTCAGTTCCTTCTCCATTTCCAGCTCCGAGTATATTTGGCAAAAATAACTGTCGCTAGAACTATATTGGAAGTTGTAGACGAAGATGTATCAGTATATTATAAAAATAGATTATGTTTAAAAAATTATATAAAAATATCATTTGATTTTCAAAAATGATACTACTAGTATAAAGATTAGTTGTCTTTTTTATAATCTCTTATATTCCAAAAAAAAAAAAAAAATGTGTAGATAGGCGGGAACACACTGACCCCGGGTGCCTTTCGGCACCAGCCATTGTCCACCCACAAGGAATAGCTCCAGCAACTCTCCTGGCCTAGTGGGGCACCAACGAGACTGAGCACGAGCCAAGACTCGAACCCCTGAGCTCTTATTCCACAAAGTCTCTCCAGTGTGCCCATAGGTTTTGCGAAAGTGGGTACCTATATGAGGCAAATGTCAAGGATGGGACTTGAACCTGTATCTACTGACTCAAACACAAGTGCTCCAACCATTAGACTAATGCTCCATTCGTTATAATCTCTTATATAATTGGGCAAAACATGTACCATCAACTTCCACATGTGCTAAAAAAACTTTACTAACAATAAACTTCCATTTAAAAAACAAATCAATCCCCAATTCTAATTATCAAATTACTATTTATCACTACACAAACACTTGTAACAAATTCAAACTAACCCTACCTTTCCGAATGAACAACAACAACGTCAACAATTAACCAATGGAACCACTCGGTAGCCGCCGGATCACGGCGGCGAGCGGCGGCGCGTGTGGTAACCGTCGGCGCGTGGTGGCCACCAAGAGACGCGATTTAAACAAGTGGTTATCGGTTAATAATAGTGTTAAGAAGCTGTTTAGGCGTGAGGTGTCGTCGAAACGACGTCGTTTGTGTTCTGTTACTGATTCTGCTCATCGTTTTCGGAATATTCGCTTAACGGTATAAAAATGATGAATTATTTATTTATTATCATTATCATCGTTTTCGGAATATTTGCTGCGTTAAAAATGTGACTCAGAAAACTAACTATTAATAAGTAGGAAAGGTTTACAAGTGTTTGTTTCGTCTAAGATAAAGGCGTTATGGGTATTTTAGTAGTAGCGACAAGTAGTGGCAGTAAGTAAGCACTAGTAGTAGTAGGAGGAAGTAGTAGCTGCTTGTTTTGATAAAGCGTTTGGTAACATAGTTGTATACTAAAGAGCAAGGTTGGATCAAGTGGTTATCTTGCAAGGCCGGAGGTCCTTTTCTACCTCTGGTAGAATCGGAAGTAGCCTCTCTACCTTAGGTAGGGGTATGGTTGTCTACGTCTCAACCTCCCCCATACACCGTGGAAGACGGTATTGGGCTAGTTGCTAGTAAGTGCTCCTTCAAGTAGCATTTTGATTTGGAGCGTTTAGATAAATTAGGAATACTAGTTGCTTGTTGCCAAACAAGCGTTGTGTACAAAATGCTAAACGCTAGTTGCTTGACTGCTTCAAAACGCTCGCTGCCAAACATTAGTGTTTGAATTTGCTTATGTTGTAAAAAAGTGGAAGAGTAATTGGTAAGAAGGTGTCGCTTGAATGTTTTAGAATAATGTGTTAAACGTTAGATTTTTGGGTAAGAGAGTGATTTATTAGCATTTTGAAACTAGTGGAGTCGGAAACTGCTTATTATAGCTCAAAATGAGCTGATGAGTAGAAGTTTGTTTCCGAATGGCTTATCTGCTGAAAAAAAAAAGCATTCCCAATTCCCTAACACGCTCTAGATTAGGTTAGAAGTTAAAAGTGACGTCTTTTCTGTACACATGTGTTATCATTATGTGTTATGTGTATGAATTAATGTATTTGTACTAGTTGATCATACTATTATGTCTAAGATATTGATTATTGTGCTTATAAGTGGAAGTAAGTAGTTCGGGAGTGTTTGGATTTGTGTATGCTGTAAAAATGATGTGATACGCCAAAACAGTAAAATTTAAAGGGGTTAAGGTTAGATATGAGGGAGAAGCAATAGTTTTATTTCACCTGAAATAAACATTTTGAAACAAGTGGATTTGGAAACTGCTTATTTCATGTCAAAATGAGCATGAGTAGAAGTTTGTTTCCAAACTGCTTATTTGCAGGAAAAGTTAGCATTCCCGAAAACGCTTTATCTTTAGGTAAAAAGTTAAAAGTGACTTCTAACACATGTGTTATTCGTTATGTCGTATGTGTATGAAGTAATGTATTTGTATTATGTCTAAGATATTGATTATTGTTCTTATAAGTGGAAGTAAGTAGTTCGGGGAATAGTGTTTAGCTTTGTGTATGCTGTAAAGATGATGAAGCACGTGAAAACAGTAAATTTTAAAGGGTTAAAGGTTAGATATGAGGGTAAAACAGTAACTTTTTCCTAATGTCAAATGGGCAGTTTAAAACAAGTGTATCCCGACCTGCTTATTGGAAACTGCTTATTGTACATAAAAATGAGCAGAGAAGTAGAAACTTGTTTCCGAACTGTTTATATGCAGAAATAAATGAACAATTTTATCCCGAACACCATAATTTAGGCTGAAATTAAAACTGAACTTGTTTTTTATATGAGCGATGTGTATGAATTTATGTATTTGCACTAGTTTTGTTAATGGCTTAATGCAAGTTTATTGAGTGGGTATTGTGTGTTTTTCCAGTTTTTGATAGAATAATGTAATTAGTAATGCTTGAGGCTCTATAATGACTAGAGTCAAACAGATCACAATAAATAGAGATCCGGCAGCCTTATCCCTAACAAATTCTCTCTCAAGGGGCGATTTCCGGCAGCCTTATCCCTAACAAATTCCGGCCATAATTCTTCACGTTTTTTCCTTTAATTCTTCATTGGGTTAATGATTAAACGTTCTGCTTTGATTTGTTAGGGATAAGAGTCAGTTTAGCTATTGATTATTCTATAATCGTCCCCTTTTTATTCAGCCGCCACTTGATTAATTCCTAATCAAACCTTAAACGCCTCTCTATATCAAACGATTTTTGATTGTTTGTTTGTATGCAATCGTTTTCCAGTTTTTGATAGAATAATGTAATTAGTAATGCTTGAGGCTCTATAATGACTAGAGTCAGCAGAAGCAGCAATACAGGACTGAGAATGGGTAATTATTAATGTTAAGAGTAAGAAAGCATATGAAGTAAATTGCAAAGTCTGTTCTTTAAGGGGAAAGTATCACTGCCAGTAGTAGTGGTTATGCCTAAACATATTCCAAAGCCGTGTTTACAAGTGAATGGAAAATCTCCAATAATACATATTACAACAAATCGGTCGGTGAACTTGGACAGACAGACCTAATGTTTAAAATCAGCTTATCTGATTGCGTAATATTGTTGTCCCCATTGTCAACAAAGACTAAAAAGTTCATGGTCTGTGTGTAGTCCTTTTCTTGGCATGCCGAAAGGAGAGTCGTGTAGATGAGAAGCTTTATATATGTTTTTATTATCAAAGTTTGTTCCTTTAACAATAAATAGAATGTCAATATCCTGCTTAATAATGTTACTCATGATTGTACCAGGAGCAATATGATACCCATGATCCCAAGGGATACTCATTGTTTCTTTTACCATTCTTGATGAAAAGGTCAAAAGTCGCTGAAATAGTAGCAGCACATGGCATTGTATTCACTCTTGCAATTTCTGGTGTTTGTGCAGCTTTTAGTAGAGGTAATTCTGATAATTTCCTATTGTTAACAATCTCTTATTATATTTAAAGTTAGAACAGTCTTATAAGAAGTTCCTTTTGCTGGCACTTATAAATGCAGATACAAACAAGAGGATATGTATCCTGAATATCTTTCCAGATGAAGTGATCCGTAGCTTGTTTTACAATAAAAATAATGAATCGTTAATTACAGTTTCAGTATATGCTTCAGACAATTTCAGCTCACTCAAATGCAGATCAACAAGTCTAGAGTAGGTTTATCTACTCCTTGATTTTAGAGCAGACTATATAAATGTTCCTTGTGGTTTGCTCGAAATTATGGAATTGGTTGCTTTCATAGTTGGTCCCTCGCCCTTTACCTTTTAGGACTAAAAACGAAACTAATTACATGCAAGTGACAAAATTGGAAATTAATTACATATTTGATTTGGTTTGCCTTCATATACATTATCAAAAGAAGCACACTAATATGTTTTTATAATCGAACTTTTTTGCTATGATAGATACATACAAAGAGGTCAACCGGATGCTGGTTTTCCTCTTTTTGAGTCTGAGTCGTTGAAGTGGCCTGGCTTTGTTGAGTTTGATGATGTCAATGGGAAGGTGCTTACCTACTCTGCACAAGATAGGTACCTTTCTTTGTTTATCTATAGCACTTGTTCATTGGCTTTATTAGTTTAGTTGCTGATTTTTATTCTCTTTTTCTTTTAAGCATATACAAGGTCTTTGACCTGAAGAATTATACGCTGTTATACTCTGTAACAGACAAAGATGTAGATGAAATCAAGATCAGGTATTTTAATTTCTGAATTTCTTGTATATGAAATACGATGTATGCTACTATAAATTTATGGAGGGAACCGTTGCAAACCATCCATTGAAAAGACTTATTAACTAGTATATACAAATTATTTTTAGTGGTTCCCTACAATAATAACTGTTAGTTGGTTAATTTTATATGATTGGTTAGATTTGTGTTTATATTAATATATATATACGTTATAACACTTCTTGGGGACCTGGCCACTATCCATTTTGGATTGACCTCTTTGTAATCTTCTAGACTCGTGGGTCTATGGATGTGGTGCCAAGAAGATCCACTAATCATATCTTTTTTAAAAATAAATTAATAACAAGCCGAGAGTACCATATTACTATATGAAAACATCATAATTTATGTGATAAATTTCAATGGTATTATACATTATGGTGGTTGTCATATTGTTAAGTATTTACGGCTTGATTGATATATTCTAGAGAAATATGATTATTGGATCATCTGGGGTGTCATACCCATGCACCACTTGTGTAAGATTCCATTGGGGTGGATCCAATGTGGCTAGTTGACACGCACCTTTATAGTGCTATAACCATAAAATTTTAATCTGATATTTGTTTTTTCACTTGAAACCTCTGGCTGGTGATAAGTGATGCATAACTCATCGATCACACAAAATCAACCAACTGAGCCTAACACCATATGTATTTTAACACCATATGCATTATATTGTATCAATACATATGGTGTTAGGCTAAGTTCAATTTGCTAGAAGACGGACCTTTTGATTTACTTTTAAATTTGAAAGGTGACTGACGTAGTCATTTGATGTACCAAGCTGCGTAAGTATAAATACGATGCAATTTCATTTGAGTAGTTGAGCGTTTGATCTTGAATAGAGGGGAACAATGTTTTTCTGTGTGTGGAAGAGTGAATATCTTNGTCAATGGGAAGGTGCTTACCTACTCTGCACAAGATAGGTACCTTTCTTTGTTTATCTATAGCACTTGTTCATTGGCTTTATTAGTTTAGTTGCTGATTTTTATTCTCTTTTTCTTTTAAGCATATACAAGGTCTTTGACCTGAAGAATTATACGCTGTTATACTCTGTAACAGACAAAGATGTAGATGAAATCAAGATCAGGTATTTTAATTTCTGAATTTCTTGTATATGAAATACGATGTATGCTACTATAAATTTATGGAGGGAACCGTTGCAAACCATCCATTGAAAAGACTTATTAACTAGTATATACAAATTATTTTTAGTGGTTCCCTACAATAATAACTGTTAGTTGGTTAATTTTATATGATTGGTTAGATTTGTGTTTATATTAATATATATATACGTTATAACACTTCTTGGGGACCTGGCCACTATCCATTTTGGATTGACCTCTTTGTAATCTTCTAGACTCGTGGGTCTATGGATGTGGTGCCAAGAAGATCCACTAATCATATCTTTTTTAAAAATAAATTAATAACAAGCCGAGAGTACCATATTACTATATGAAAACATCATAATTTATGTGATAAATTTCAATGGTGGTGGTTGTCATATTGTTAAGTATTTACGGCTTGATTGATATATTCTAGAGAAATATGATTATTGGATCATCTGGGGTGTCATACCCATGCACCACATGTGTAAGATTCCATTGGGGTGGATCCAATGTGGCTAGTTGACATGCACCTTTATAGTGCTATAACCATAAAATGTTAATCTGATATTTGTTTTTTCACTTGAAACCTCTGGCTGGTGATAAGTGATGCATACCTCATCGATCACACAAAATCAACCAACTGAGCCTAACACCATATGTATTTTAACACCATATGCATTATATTGTATCAATACATATGGTGTTAGGCTAAGTTCAATTTGCTAGAAGACGGACCTTTTGATTTACTTTTAAATTTGAAAGGTGACTGACGTAGTCATTTGATGTACCAAGCTGCGTAAGTATAAATACGATGCCATTTCATTTGAGTAGTTGAGCATTTGATCTTGAATAGAGGGGAACAATGTTTTTCTGTGTGTGGAAGAATAAATATCTTTGATTTATATATGTTTTATTCCCATTTAAGTTGTTTTTCTTTATATATCATCTATTCATGCTTATTATTTTGGTTGGAACAGCCCCGGGATCATGTTACTGATTTACAAAAGGGCTCAAGGTCATGTTCCTCTGAAGATACTATCAATCGAAGATGGCACAGTTCTAAAGGATTTTAATCATCTACTTCATCGGAACAAGAAAGTGGATTTTATAGAGCAGTTCAATGAAAAGCTTCTTGTTAAGCAAGATGATGAGAATCTTCAGATACGTGATGTATGTTCAAACTTTATTTCTTATAAATTTTGGTACGGTTTTATATATGCCCAACTCCATTAACTGCTTCCACTATTGTAGGTACGCAATGCTGACGTGAAAGAAGTTAGTAAAACCGAGTTCATGACTCCATCTGCATTTATTTTTCTATACGAGAATCAGCTGTTTTTGACATTCAGAAATCGTACTGTTTCTGTTTGGAACTTCCGAGGAGAGCTTGTGACATCATTTGAGGATCACGAGTTATGGCATGCGGACTGCAATACGAATAACATCTATATCACGAGTGATCAAGATGTTATAATTTCTTTCTGCAAGAGTAACTTAAATGATCAATGGACTGATGAGAAAGGTATATTTGTTTAATCAATTTTATCTATACCATACAATACCGACATGATTAAATCTTATTGTTAACATGGTTCAATCCTAAAGCTTATAATTACAAGGTTGGAACATGCTCCATAGAATAATGCTGTCATATCTGATGCATCATACATACATCATGATATTTTTGTTTGAGGATCAAATTTGTATTCGAGTGTGCATGTCTTTTTATTGAACATGATCATATTTCTTACATTCTTTTTAGTTAAAACATATCAAAATATTGTAGAAATTTGTGCTTGTGTTTTGTCTGTGTATGTAAAACATGCATTTGTGTGTCTTCGTCATAAGATTTATGACATTAGCTTTGTGATGCAGCTGGTTCGATTAATATCAGCAACATATGGACGGGAAAATCCGTAGCTAGAATCAACTCAAGCAATGCAGTTCTGAGTGAAGAGGTAAATAAGAAGCAAAAAATGATTGGTGGTAACATGATTGGAGAGGCACTTGAAGACATAACAGCCCTTTACTATGATGAAGAGCGAAATGAGATTTATACAGGAAATGGCCATGGTTTGGTTCATGTTTGGTCTAATTGAATACCATAAGAGATTAATAGGTGATGCCACGTTAAGTTAATAGCTTAAAGTGTGTAGATTATGAAGTGTGAATGGTTTTAGGTCACCAAGTTGATTATGTGAAGATATAGGGTTTGGTGTTTGAGTTGGACGATTGTTTCATGTTCTTGCTGGTATTTAATGTGAATAAATGGCTAAAGTTTTTACAGTACACGCGCCCCAATCTTTCTCTTCTCTTTATCGGTTAGGTGCAAATTTTTTTCGAGCATATAAATCTTTTTTTTAACAGCTCGAGCAGGTAAATCTAGTCTACTAACACTAGAAGTTATTGGACTTGACTACAATGCTTGCATAAAATCTTACTGTCCCTATAGTTCAACTTTACAGACTGAAAGAGCACTCGTGGTAGATTCCGGACTCGTGTCACGTGGTCGTTTATGTTAAATTGTTAACATCAATAAGATTGTGTAATGTTCCATGAGTGAAAAAAAGTATGGCCAGTATACACTCATCCATATCGAAAGATTTTTTTTTTTTTTTTTTTTCTGTTTGTGATTTAAAGATCTTAGACAAGCTTGCACAGCTAGTAAACAAGTCGGTGTTAGACTTACATAAAAAAGATGCTTGAACTACTAAACAAGCTGACGGAAACTCTAGTACAGATAATATTTTTACCTAAGTAAAGCATTTTTGATAGCAACTTACACGGTTGCATAAGTTTATGTATGGTCTTTTAAACTGTAAATTCAAAACTGTTTAGTTCAATTGGTCTACAGATACCCGGCTCTTGCAGCGGTGATGTAGTATTAATTAATTCAAACCGATATAATAAGATCACAATTAGTTGAATGACAAAACATTCGTATTTCTCCGATTTAAATTCTAACATGCTAATCACAGGAAAAATCCAAAAGATATGCAAAACTATCAAGCAACTCCATCATTAGTAAAACCAACCGTCGTGTTTACAATTGTGTGTGCTCAAACATAAAAGCTGACTAAAACCCACTCATCATCTCAAACAGTGGTGAGCAAAATTGGAAAAAGTTACTAAAACATATTGTCATATGTTTGCTGTTTCCATGAAATTATTCAAAAGAAGGGGTGAAAAATAAATGAAACCGCCTTTTCAAGTTTTTTAGTCAACAACTTCGATAAGAGTTGTCTCGTAGTCCTCAGGAGCCACAAACCCATGAAGATTCATCACAGTTGCTGCTACGTTTGCAAGACCTCCACTTGGTACATCCTTGCGGAATCTCACACCAGCTGATAGTCCAGGGCCTCCAATTGCAATTGGCACCTAAAAAACATTTCAAGAAATGTTTACAAATATATTCTTAATTGGTAAATCAAGATAAATTATGGTGCTAAATGACTAGATAGTTTGATATTTTCATAGTTAGATATTTTTCATAGAACGGAGTCACGGACAGTGGACGACCACACTTGCTATTCGTCTATTGGTTACGTAACTAATAAAAAAAGGCGAGTCTAGCATGTGAGCACTATCTTCAAATAAAGAAAAGCATTATCTAGTTCATGAGCACTATTTTACAGGTATATTATTAGGTATAATCCTATAATTAAAGTTGAAGATTCTGATGCTAATCCCACTAGCATCACCTTAACTAGATAGAGAAAGAAAAAGGTAATATATTCAACAAAAAGTTTTATGCGTACGTGTTTGGTTTTTAGTATAATGAATCTTAATTAGACAAAAGTCATATAGCTTACCGGCTGAAGAGTGTGTGATGTTAGAATCTGGACCTCGCCATCCTTGAGAATGGGCTCACCCTTCTTGTTTCTCTTTACCATGTCCTCAGCATTACCGTGATCGGCAGTCACAACGTATATCCCACCGACTTGCTCTACGGCATCAAGGATCATCTATCACCAAACCAAAACCCAGTCAGAACAATCACTTTCTCCATAAAAAAATACTAAAAACAAATTAATAGAGTGGCAAAATAGGCAGGCCGAAAAGGTTGAGTAACAGGACAAAATGGACTTTTGTACGGCCTGAAAAGCCAAAACCCTTTCTCAATATCTATATAAACTTTTTTTCTTCAAAAGGTGAAGAATGGTGGGATCACCCTGGTCCCATGCATCCTAAGGATGCCAAACTTTTTTTGAAATTTGTTTGTTAGAGTGAAGAATGGTGGGATCACCCTGGTCCCATGCATCCTAAGGATGCCAAACTTTTTTTGAAATTTGTTTGTTAGAAATTATTACAGAATGGGTTTATTATTACATCAAGAATTTAGTTTTTCGGCAAAACAATTAAGTAGGCTGTTTTTTACACATATCGACCCATAAGAGAATGCAACCAAAATTATCCCATTCATGAGTTAACGGGTTGAAATTGCCACTTCTACCGATAACAATCAAATTTCAAATCTAAGCCTAATATACTACATACTTTAAATACCATATAGATTTAGTGTTTTACCTTAACAGCTTCATCAGCAGCCTTGCAGGCCACAACGGTAGCCTCAACATCACCGGTGTGCCCAACCATGTCACCGTTTGGTATGTTCACACGGACCTAAAAGCACATGAAACATCTTGGTTTTTAATAAATATTTAAAATAAACACCTGCATACATTTAGGAGGCAATTATTGCTTACCTGGTCAAACTTTCCACTGAGGATAGCATCACGGGTCTTCTCACCAATCTCCAAAGCTTTCATCTTTGGTTGGACGTTGAAGGTAATACCACTATCACTTGGAATTTCAACATATTCTTCCAACTCTGAGTTGAAGTAACCAGAGCGGTTTCCATTCCAGAAAAATGTGACGTGACCGAATTTGACAGTCTCACTGTTGTACAAGGACAATAAAGGTGGTCAACTTAGGATTTCTAAGTAGCATTTAAGCATAAAAAGCTAAGAGGTAGAAATTTAAGCCCAATTACTTATCAGCGGGTTAACTCGGGTTACGAGACCATTTTTAACTAAAAAACAGATCGTAATAATATAACACTGTATTCATATTGTCTCACCTGCAAGCAAAAGTGCGGACACCATTATGCACCAAATATTCGCCAGATGTCCTGTCAATCAATGGGGGAGAAACAAGGTAATGGTTTGGAAGCTTCAACTCTCCATCATACTGGAGCATACCAGCATATCGGATTTTTGGGACACGCACTCTGTCAAACTTATCAAACTTCTCGTATTCAAGAGCTTGGGCAAGCATAGTCATACGATCAGCACGGAAGTTAACAGTGACGACAGCATCACCATCCACAACTGGACCAACAGGGCTGCCGCTATCATCAACAATAACAAATGGGGGCAGGTATTGGTCATTAGCACCAGGAGCTTGTCTGAGTGTCTTAATGGCCTCAACAACACTTTTAAACTTGTGTGGAGCTTCACCAAGAACCTGAGCATCCCATCCACGTTTCACAACTTCCCAGTCATTCTGCAAAATCAAGTTCAACATTAAAAGTTAATCACTGATGTGATCACACTAACTACCAATAACTCGTTAATAAAAAACAAGCATAACCACAGTTACAATGATGAAACATTACCTCGTAACGATCCATGGTGACATACATGCGTCCTCCACCAGAAGCAACCTGAGCATCAATGCCCTTGCTGCGGAGACTTGCAAGTTCTGCTTCAAGTGTTTCANGTGTGCCCAACCATGTCACCGTTTGGTATGTTCACACGTACCTAAAAGCACATGAAACATCTTGGTTTTTAATAAATATTTAAAATAAACACCTGCATACATTTAGGAGGCAATTATTGCTTACCTGGTCAAACTTTCCGCTGAGGATAGCATCACGGGTCTTCTCACCAATCTCCAAAGCTTTCATCTTTGGTTGGACGTTGAAGGTAATACCACTATCACTTGGAATTTCAACATATTCTTCCAACTCTGAGTTGAAGTAACCAGATCGGTTTCCATTCCAGAAAAATGTGACATGACCGAATTTGACAGTCTCACTGTTAAACAACGACAATAAAGGTAGTCAGGTTACGAGACCATTTTCTTCATAAATAAGATTGTTATCAAATAATAATGTAATCATATTTAACACACTTAATATATAAAACCAAACTAGATATTGTCTCACCTGCAAGCAAAAGTGCGGACACCATTATGCACCAAATATTCGCCAGATGTCCTGTCAATCAATGGGGGAGAAACAAGGTAATGGTTTGGAAGCTTCAACTCTCCATCATACTGGAGCATACCAGCATATCGGATTTTTGGGACACGCACTCTGTCAAACTTATCAAACTTCTCGTATTCAAGAGCTTGGGCAAGCATAGTCATACGATCAGCACGGAAGTTAACAGTGACGACAGCATCACCATCCACAACTGGACCAACAGGGCTGCCACTATCATCAACAATAACAAATGGGGGCAGGTATTGGTCATTAGCACCAGGAGCTTGTCTGAGTGTCTTAATGGCCTCAACAACACTTTTAAACTTGTGTGGAGCTTCACCAAGAACCTGAGCATCCCATCCACGTTTCACAACTTCCCAGTCATTCTGCAAAATCAAGTTCAACATTAAAAGTTAATCACTGATGTGATCACACTAACTACCAATAACTCGTTAATAAAAAACAAGCATAACCACAGTTACAATGATGAAACATTACCTCGTAACGATCCATGGTGACATACATGCGTCCTCCACCAGAAGCAACCTGAGCATCAATGCCCTTGCTGCGGAGACTTGCAAGTTCTGCTTCAAGTGTTTCAGCAAAACCGACACTTGAACCATCCAAAACATCACGACCATCAGTAAGCACATGAACACGGATCTTCTTGGCACCACGCTCACTAGCTCCGTTAAGCAACAACTAAAACGAATAAAACACATGATAATCAGACAAGGAAAAGTAAGTAAATACTTTCGCGAACATTTACATTGCTGAATCATAAATACCTGCAACTGATCAAGACGTGAGTGAACACCACCATCACTCATCAATCCAATAAGATGCAAGGTGTTGTTGGCAAATGATTCCTTGATGTAATTGAAACCTTCATCTTCGTAAATTCTCCCAGAGGCAAGTGCTTGATCAACGAGTTTAGCACTAAAAGAAAGAAACGAAGATTCTTAAGTAAAGGTCAACTAAATGAGAGAATATTCAACATATATACAAATTGGCGGGACCCTTTTACATGCAATTTCCCTTGGTAAAAAAGATAAAACATTGAAAGGGTGATTAAGTTGAAATGAAGGGAAGAAAAATCACCCTTGAGCAAAGATCCTTCCAGCACCAAGAGCATTGTGTCCGACTTCACTGTTACCCATATCATCTTCAGTGGGAAGCCCGACAGCAGTTCCATGAGCCCTCACCAATCTCCAGTGATCAGGGGCGCCCTACATTAAAAAAAATTAATCAAAGGTTATTCAACTTGTCTAGTTACCAACATGTTAAAAGAAAATATCAACCGAGAAAATATACCCCGTAAACCAACTATACAGTTCATTACACCAAACAGGCCCCAAAACATGATAAATTTTATATTAGATTAATGATCAACTACCATAACCAATAGACCTAACCGATAAACTGCATTCTACACAACAACAGACGTATTCAAATGATCAAACACATAAATGCACATTCAAATATTGTTCACATATCTACCATAAACAAATAAAAATCACACATACGCATCACTCTGTAATCATCAATCACTTCAGATCCATCAACATCCATGATTCTTTATACTAGCTTATAAACATTAAAAAAATCAATCGATATACGAGACAATACACATGTATCACTTTAATATCTTTGAATCAACTAACTATGATCAACTAACTAACTAACTAACATCAGATCCATCAACAATTTAGCATGAATGATTTGATTAACCTAAAGTTTATAATTAACATCATCGATTTGATTAACTAACTTATGTCAGATCTAAACTTACAATCAAAACAAACTATCCGCCGACATTTACAAAAAACCTAACAAATACACATATACACACCGTTCATCCTTCGATTCAACTAACTTAATCACATTAACTAACATCGGTCGGATCCATCAACAATTTAGTAAGAATGATTTGATTAATCTAATGTTTATAATTAACATCATCGATTTGATTAACAAACTTACGTCAGATTCATCAATCATTATTCAGATCTAAACTTACAATCAAAACAATTATCCGCCAACAACTACAAAAACCTAACAAGTACACATAACGATACACATGTACACACTGTTATATATTCATCCTTAAATTCAATTAACTTAATCACATTAACTAAGTCCGATTAAATAGTTACTTCACGTCATATTAACTATGCGCCATGGATATACAAATTATAAATAAACATATATATTAATAGTTAGTTAAAAAATTCAATAGATCAACTTAAAAACTATACATACATATACAAAACAATATATAAACAAATTAACAAAAAACTCATTTACGCTTCGCTTCAACTAACTAGTTCAGTCTGCTTACGTCATATTCATCACTAATTATTATTCAGATCTAAAAATCGATAATAACTATGCACGATAAATAAATATCTTCAAAAACTATACATACAAAACAATATATATATATTATATATATATATACATATATAAACAAATATTCTCAAACTATATTTATATAATTGCTTACGTCATCTTCATCCATCATTAATTTATTATTATTCAGATCTAAACATCGATAATAACTATGCGTATCATAAAAATAAATACAATACAAAACTATATAAATACATATTCATAATCATTATCATTATATATATATAACACAATAGAACAGATTAATAAATAAATAAATAAATAAATAAAAATTTATAGGTGGTTACGTTTTTGAGAGAATCCATGGTAGGAGTCTCAGCGACGTGGATACAGTTATATTTATCAGGAGAAGCTTCACCCCATCCGTCCAACACAATCATCGCTACCAGCTTGTTCTTTGGTAGCTTTGGGTGGTCCGCTAGCTTCCATGAGAATCCTGTGCTTCCCATTCTTTCTTCTTTTTTTTTTTTAGATCGAGAGATGAATAAAAAAAAAATGGGAGTTGGTGAGATATTATTATGTGTGTGTGTGTGTGATTGGGAAGATGGGTGATGGATTGGTGGTTATAGTGTGGAAAATGGTAAGGATTGTTTGTTTCTTTTGCAAGAAAGGAACCGGAGTTTGGGCTTTGGTTGTGTTTTGGCCCATTGGTTTGGAAAAAGGAATTTGACCGTGTAATTTTCACCGTACAATGGCATGGAAGTTGTATGTTTTTGACAAAAAAAATAGTACTCCCTCCCTCTCTAAATAAGTGTCCACATTTGACTTTTGAAGTCTTACTTATTCAACTTTGATCTTAAATATTCTTGTTTTTTTATATAATACTTGATGCAAAATATATGAATGAATTGAGTTTTATGTGTATTTTAATTTGGTATAATTTTTATCAAGTATTATATAACATAACTAAAAATATTTAAGGTCAAAGATTCACAAAAAAGACTTCAAAAGTCAAACGTAGACATTTATTTAGGGACGGAGGGAGTAATTAGTAATTGTTTTTTGTTTTATAAAAACACGTCTTTTATAAATTAATTAAACTAAAATTAAAATGTCTTTACAAAAATCTATTTCTGTATTAGAATTATATGATTGTGATATAGATAATATAGATGAGTGAAAAAGAATTATCGTTTAAAACTATATCATTATACGCATAAAGAGAAGGAGCAATCATCGAGTCTCATGCTCTCTGATAGCTAAATCCCACATAACACACCATCCCGTGCCGCCACCTAGAGATGCACAGACGGACTATAGCTTGAGACCGGGCCTGGCCCAACATGCCTAAATGGTCCTTATGTTTTTCACCAAAGCCCTGTCTAGCCCGGGCCTGGTTTAGCTCGAGTTAAGCCTAAAGCCCGCCAAAAAACCCAAAAGCTCGAGCTTTTTACAGGGAAAAACCCCGTCTTTTCCAAAATAAGACCTAAATTATATGTTATTTTTATATGACAACATACAACAAAATAATTACTTATAAATGAATGATGAAATTACAACAAAAATATAATCATTTATAAATAAGTATGACTTAATGTTTGTAGTTTGTTGTTAGAGAGATTTATTGTGCAATTCATGTGCTTCCTTGTAATATGTAGCTTTGTTTTGTTAGATTTTAGTAATGTATTTACAAATGTTGATCAAATATTTCATATATAATATAAAAGCCCGAAAAAGCATGGGTCTTGCCCTGGCTAAGCCCATTACAGCTTGTTCCGGACCATTTGGGCCAAAATAGGCATAATTTTTTTTTTGGTTAGGGCCCGGATTCTTTAAGCCCAGTCTTTTTTGAACTATTAAAACCCGGGCCTCTTTCAACTCAGTCCAAGCCCCGCCTGGCCCAGCCTTTGTGCACCTCTGCAGTGCCACCCTCGAGCCATGGTACCACTCGCTGCGCCAATTGTTGAGCCAATTTAATGGTGTGCGTTAGTTGCAGAAGAAGACAAAACAAAAAAAATACTGTTTGAAACAACTATATTTCAAAAACTTTTTTTTTTTTTTTTTTTTTAATTTCAATATTTTCTTTTTAAACACCATATATATATATATATTACCCAATTTTAACCAGTTTTCACACAACTTTCTTTACAAAAAAAAAAAAAAAAAAAAAAAAAAAAAAAAAAAAAAAAAAANTTAACCATGGTTTCCGACCTTTTGCCAGACTAATCCACGGGGTTTAAACCCACCGCCACACAGACTCAAATCAGGTGAAGCCCTCTCTTTTCAGGAGGTTGGCGTGGCCACTTAAGGTTGTTTGCACCTAGCAGGAATTGAACTTGAGACCTCACACATTTTAGAGTGATAGTCACAAGCACTTTTACCACTAGGCCACCCTTAAGTGGTTTTATAAGTTTTGATAAGGATAACATAAGTTTTGATGATGATAACATTTGTATGCAAGCGATTATCAACTTAGTTATACAATTTGACAAAGTGAGCACATCTAAAGATAATATGATTAAATTATACAAGAAATGCAAATACATTTTGCAAGAAAAACATGATTTGACTGTGACTTTTCTAAAAAAAAAAAAGAACCTCAGAAAGATTACAATATTTATTCGGATTTGTTTAAAAAGGCGGGACAAATAAAAAATCTAATAAGTATTAAAATTGTTTGGATTCATGTAAAAAAAAAAGGATGATTGTGCTTTTCTTTTGTGTAATGTTTTTTAATTTTCGTACGATTTTTATATTTCATTTTTTTAATTTTCATATAATTTTTTTAATTTTGTATTTTTTTGGCCTTATAATTTATATTTTTATTTGAATGAATGATATTTTAGTTTGTTTGAAAAAAATGAAAAAAGAAATAAAATAATTGGTAGAGCCATTTTGGCATGTGAAACAACCTTTTATGAGGGCGAGGGTATTTTGGTGTCAAAGTATTGAAATTGAGATGCTGAAATGTCAATGAGAATTTAAGATGACATTGAAAATCTGGATTTAGCATGCCACGATACCTGGCATTCTAAGTAACAAATAAAGTTGAAGCAAAAGTTTATGTTATGATGATATGTTATATACGAGTGACATATTATTATTTAAGAAGTTATTAGCTAAAGTTTCGCATGTACATCGTTACGCACTAATTACAGGATTAAGATTCTCTAAAGTTGGTTACAAAATGATAGGTCATGTTGGCTAATCATATATAAGTTAAATTGATAAATATTTTTTAGTTAATCAAAATTAAGGACTCGCTTAATTTTCCACTTTTTACATTACACACAACATGACCTATCATGTCGAAAACCAAATTAAAAGGACTTTTCCTTAATTATAACTTACAAGACGTATACCCATTACCCGCACAAAACTATTGTGTATAGCGGCTATTATACTTGTGAAATCATGATTCTGGCTCGATAATTGATGTCAAGCGTGTGTTTTTTAAAATACAAAGTGCGTGTTTTTTAAAATTAATATAGTGTTTTTTCTTAAAGTTGCCAAATTTAAAATTGATCAAGAAAAAATATTATTTAAGTTGTCAAGTTTTTAAAAAGTTGTTAAGTTTAAAAGATAATTTAGACAAACTTAAGGTTTACAATTTCAAAATTCAAGCTTTAAGAAAAAATATACAATTTTTATAAGTAGTAATCTGCTTGGAAAAATAAAGTGAAAATTGGCAAACTCATTCAAACTTACATATTAGAGGGTAGGAATTGAAAATAACAAAGAAGAAAAAGAAAATGAGAATATTCGAGAAGCATCTAGTAAAAAAATAAAAAGGAACTACGTCATTGGACAACGGTGGTAAGCGGCGTGGTGACGGAAAATGACTGGTTGCTAACAAGCGTGGGCTCTGACAACACACCATCTCATTTTTCATGCTTCTTTCTTTCTCATAAGTCAAAGTCAAAGTAAAATAAAAACTAGCCCAAAGTTTAAATGCAGGCCCACCTATGTTCCAATCCAAAGTAGACTTTGCATTATTTATTTTACTCTTTTAAATTGATTAGGTGTTTACCATATATAACGACGAATATTATAGCGTGAAATAATTATAGTTGAAATACTGTGGTTAAATGTTTCATATAATATTTAGCAATTGTCGTTGACAAAACGTTATACCAATTCCACTTTAATCAAATTGGGATTGAAATATTGATCGGATTGAGAACAGAATTGGGATAAATTTATAAAAAAAGAAAAAAAAAAAAAAAAAAAAAAAAGAAGGTAAAGATTTGGTAATTTAAGAAACAATACTAGTTTTATAAACCAAAAAACTATTTTTAAGTCAATTATTTCAAAAACTATTTTTATGTGGGAAAGTAAATAAAAGATTGTAATTTAAGTTTTAAATAGGTATTTTGTGGATTAAATATTACTCACTTTTATGTTTTTTTAAAAGAGTCCTGATTGATAGACCTAAAAATATGCTTAAATTCATGACTAAACCTGCGCGACATCATCCTGATGGATATAGTCAGGGGACCTACTTTTCACAAATCATCAAGATCATGCCACACATGTTTAAGCCTGAATTCAGGCACATAATTTAGGCCTCCCAATCATTGGTAAACAATATAAGTGATTGCATATTCTTAAAATTGTGTGCAAATTTAAAGTGAGCATTTATTCTTTTTGAATAAAGGAATAGTTAAGTTAAAAAGTGAGTTTTTAAGTTGAGACACCAACTATTTATGGGTCATGATTCAGTTAAGTTGACCAAAAGATAGACCTGAGTTCGACCCAACTAAGTTTTGGATGTATAAATCGCATACTCGAAAATATATGGTATATCATCTTATTCGTTAGGACTTGGAACTTATTCAATTTGTTCTTTAAGCACATTATAAGTTTATTTAAATCCCATCAAAAACACGGTCGTTTTGCCCCCCGCTTTTCCCGCAAAAAAAAAAACAGGCCAATGGTTAGCCCAACTATCCAACAAACTGCTTTGTGTGTGGCCCATATAATCCAACTCTTTATGCATAACGATTTCTACACTTTTCTAACTACAAAATCCAGAATATTCAGATATGCAAGGAACATAGCGGTTTCAATTGTTTCTTTTAGTGGCGCAAGTTAATCCAAAACTAAGACCTGCGGAATTTCCATGGGGTTAGCTTAATGTCGTTTGATTATGGTCGTATTTTTCCTTTCTATCTTTCATTATCATTCGTTGGCTTGATTTGGTTTTTGTCATACGATGGGTATGGCTGTTATGTCTGATGGGTGAGGCTCGGTAGTTGGAAGACGAGGTTTTAGTCTTGTTCGTTGTTACAGAAAAATTCCATTTAGGTGGTTTCATGAGGTGGGTTTGACTTATATTTTATGCGTACACCACCTACCTACTTGCTTACAAGCTTATCATTCAGGAGACTTCCCACTTGGTAGTGGTACAATGATTTGCAACTGTGTCGTGAGATATCAATGACAACGATAAATCACAAACCACTGAGTGATATGTACATGAGTTCTTATTCTCCTTAT
>LBNU01014196.1:0-21929 GCA_014162995.1 Artemisia annua | reverse complement strand
CTATGGATGGGTTGGATATATAATAAGAAAACTTTCTGCACAATGCAACCGGAATATTTATACTACTAGTTATCATATATCCAAAGATTTTAATTGGAACATAAAAGTATCCATGCAAATTAAACAAAGAGTTAAAACTTTTTGTCTTGGACTTTGCTTATAAGAGTTAAAAATTCATGTTCTAAAGCAAAAGAGTTAAAAATGGGGCATTTACAGAAAAAGGGGGTTGGGATTTGGGTGTGGTGATGAAGTCTTTTATTGGTGGTGCACAAACAAAACAAAAAAAATACCAACGGATTACATAAGTGGTCCAACAAGTCCCAAGCGAGGTGTACTAGCGAGGCCTTAGGCGAGTTTCTATTGCTTTTAAGTGGTCCTTGATAGTGACATAGTTGAGAGTGACATATAGTGGTTATTCTCGTAAAATAAGTAAAAACGGTTCATTCTTGTAAAACATACTCTAAAAGAGTTCGGTTTCGTAATTGGGTTAATTAAGAACTTAATTTGAAAGATTACAACATTACATGGAGGCACTTATGCAAAATAATTAAAATAGAAAAGAAAAAGACATTGACCTATATTCATTTTGAGCAATCCCGTGATCCACGGATTATCTTACATCTAGACTTTTGCTCAAAGTTAAGTACTTTTTAACCAATTATTTTTTACTCATAGCTGATAAGTCAACCAATGGCAATTAAGATTTCTTAAATTTCACTAATTGTAAGAAATCCAAATCTAAAACTTCAAGCAAACTGCAAAAGGCCGTCTGAAGTTACCAGTGAAACTAGGGTGAGTCTCGGGAGGTCTCAGGACACTTATTGATGTTTGTGACGTAATGTTAATTTTGTTAAAAACTTTGATTTTTTTTTTAAATGCACCCAGTCCTTAAAATTTTTGTTTGTAGTATTGTTTAGTTTATTCTAAATGCACCCGGTCACTTTTGTCTCCTTATTCCGTCCTTAAATTTAATTGACCTTTTGAAAACCATTTATGGCCTTTCGTGATATGTACTGTAAAATCTTGTTATATGCATCACCCACTTGGGCTTTCACTTTCACCCTAGTTGTACATTATTTTTAAAATTAACGGGACCATTGACTTAATAGTTTAATAATTACCGTCTAACTGTAACGAGCTGTATTACTCATATGTAAAATTACCAGCAAGTAAAAATATTGTTTGGTGTTTAATATATGTAATATAGAAATGCAAAGTCTAGTTATATAAGACTTAAAAACTAAAGTGATGTTTTATTACAAACTAAAGTTTGTACTTTGTCATTAACAAAACTTAGCAAAGATCGTTAAAATATAAATAACGTTTTTAGGCGATATTTGTATTAACAAATTTTTTACTACACAATATGTGATCATTTGATTATCCTCACAAAACAATCTATACAAGTCAGAAATAAAACAAGATACAACCTTTATAGTTTAACAAGATAATACCCTATGGCAATTCAGTTCATACACACGAATGAGTTAATTTTTGACTAAAAATAACAAATCAACATATTGCTAGTAGTACTTTTACCCAAAAACCCATAAGACTACAGAATTTATCACTTAACAACAATATTGGGAGAATGAAAAAAAAATGAAAAATGAAAAAAAAAATACTATTAAAAAGATGAATTATACATTGAATAAACACATACCGTAATTATAATTGATTGTCAATGATATATTGTTGAATTAACACACCAAACAACAAGAAACACAATATGGACTACTGTTAAGGGAATAAATTATACCTTGAATGGAGCTTCTTTGTTGCTATGTGTCTGATCTTGTTTAGATGGAGAGAATGATGATGGAGAGGATAATCATTGTGTGAAAATTAAAATATCTGATGAAAGTGAGTAGCTTGGAAGTGTGAGAGAGTATAAAAGAAATGTGGTGTAAATTGGCGCGTTTATTTGGCGGGTTAATTAGTGGGTAATGAAAATCAATACCCTCAAGGTGCGTTTGGTACACCGTAATGGGAATCAAGGAATGATTTTCATTCCATTAATTATGTTTGTTTAGAACTTTTCACTTTCAAAACTAGAAATGATATCCAAATATGTTCTATACTTGATAGTTACCAAATTAGTAGGATATGATAGTTTCATTCCCGGTCCCACATTTTTCCTCACATTATTAACAAGAAAATCAAACATGACAAACAAATCAAACAACAATATTTGATTTGATTACTTAACTAATATCTATTCCCATTCCATCTTATTCCGAAACTCATACCGATTGTGATTCATAAGAGCAAACCAAACGGACCCTCAATTTATTGGGTAATGCTTCAATACACACTAATGGGTAATGGGTTAATGCATTATAGTCAACCAACCTCTTTTATTCATTATCTTACCCATTACTTATAGCCCTATACACTGACGGAGCCAGTAGGGGGGCTGGAGGGTGTCGGCCCCCCCTAACCGGCCAAACTCTACCTTTTATCATTGTGGATCCCGGAAACAACCTTAGAACGAAAAATTGTTTAGAAGTTATTTATTATTTTTTTAAGGAACTTATCTTAGATATATGCAAGGAACCACCTTGGTGAAGGTTTTGATAGTGTTGTTGAAGATAATTTAGACGTTGGATATAAAAGGACGTAGGTGACTGAGAAAGATCGGAGACAAAAATGGTGTTTAGGGAAGAAAGAGTAGAAGAGATGAAAAGAAGTACAGATGAGATATTAAAAAATTGTTTCTTTTACTTTTATTGAAGAAGTTGTACTTTTTGTTTTGTCTTTAACCAATTACTCTTTATTTTTTTCCTATTAAATATTATTTATTTATTTATTTTTTCCTCACTTCTACAAATATCTTCAAATTCAACAAGCTATTTTAAGTTATACATAAACATATATGAGTTTATTATTCATGATTTTAGAAAAGAAAATGTGCTACGATAGTTGCGATACACTTAAAAAAAATTTGCTTTGTGAAATTTCTAAAAGCTTGATTGTAAGAACTTTAACTAATATAGTATGTATATGTTCATAGATCTTTCGTCCCTTAAAGAATCGTAAGTTAATACCGAGAACAAATTTGAGCCCCCCCTAATACGTATTCCTGGCTTCGTCTCTGGCCCTATACCCTCAACCAAGCATGCCCTAAGTATCAAACCTAAAATAATTAAGTCGGTTAGTAAGTGTACTAAAAAAATTTGCGTCACGCAAGTTCCTTTTGCGAATGTACCTTCTTCCCTTACTCCTTTGACCCCCACCATGGCACCATTGAATCACATAAACACATTCATATAGTTGTTGTCGATATACATAAATACAAATGAACTGTCTTATTCAGTTTTTAAGGATTTTGGACTCAACAAGCCAATCAACTAGCTAGAAATAAAAAGAATATATATTAGTCCTTTCATCGTAGATGATCACAGTACTGAAGTATATACTGAATACTATAACCGTAACACCTTCAAAAATGTGCATTAATAGGCAAAGCGGACAATATTTTGATCGTTGTGGATGGGGTGTTGCCATAACTGTGAGAGTTATGACAAATTTACATATCCAACTATGGTCGTTGTAGTGCTCTAGTGAACTTGACCATACTGACCTATTATATGAAATTGACAATTTTAAACAGTATGAGATATAACTATATAACTACTTCGTCGGATATTTTTTCTAGTATCTGAAGCACAGAATATATGAAATAGATTAAGAAATATTTGAATTGTGATTCATAGCTTAAAACTTTATCGTAATATCATTCACACCTTTATACAACCATATTTGTGCATTTGTGATTTGTATGAATTACTGGTTAAAATATGTTTGAGAATCTCTTGAGCATTTTTAGGAAAGTTTAATGTTATGCACTCCGGTTAATATAAGTTAAACCAAATACAAAATCACCGTTAAGTTCTTATGATCTTATCTTAAAACTTAAAAGATCTAACCAAAAGAACAATATTCTCCCATTATCTTTTTTGACATGACCCAATTCATAAAACACGGAATACAATATAATATACTACAAAAAAACATATAATAATGCATTGTGATAACATACAATAATGTCATTCAAATTTGCGGTAGGTTTTAAAGAAGTCATGCAATCTTAAATTTATCAGAAATGCTATCAAATCTATGAAAAATGGTTGAGAGATAAATATGGGATTAATTTTATATCTAAATAGACGTGGAAGTTATTTATTGGTTGGGTAAAAGTTATAAAATACCAACGTATTTTTAAAAAAGTACTAAGTTGAACAATTTACTTTTTTATTGCTTACTTGTCCAACGAACTTTCAAATTTTAATTCGACTTGAACCATTTCTTTATACTGTTAGTCTTTATGTGGCAACGTTAGTCCTTTTAGTCAACGAACATTTGCAAAGTTAGTCCTTTTATACTAACGACCAATGTTGCAAAAATCGTGAATCGGTAGTCGGGCGGTCGACCCCCCTGTAGCTTGTAATCGGTCTAGGCGGGATTAATCGGTGATTAATCGGATTGGCATTTTCGAAAGTTTTCTATATTTTCGGCAAATTTTAGGTATTTCCGGCAAATTTTAGGTATTACTGGCAAGATTTTTCTTAAAAAACATCTTGAAATAGATATAAACAACAAGTATAATTTATTAAACAATTTTACGGCGAGTTTTGGGAATTTCTAGCAGGGTTTGAAGGTTTCGGACAAGCTTGACCACCGTTGACCGACATTAACCATCATTGACCATGGTTGACCGAGTTGTTTGACCGATTTACACTAATCGGCAAGGTTGGTGACCTTGTAACACCTAATCGGCGATTAATCGGCCTTGTAGGCCTTGTTTTGCAACACTGCTAACGACTGTTTTTAATTAACTAAAAATTTGGTTTTTCTTACGTTTTCATACGTTTTAGTACTTATTCGCCCGGTTTTACACGTTTTGATCCGTTTTCATGTGTTTTCGCCCCGTTTTTCACGTATTCATACGTTTTTACACGTTTTCGCCCTGTTTTACACGTTTTCATCCATTTTTACATGCTTTCGTCTGTTTTCACACGTTTTCGTCTAGTTTTACACGTTTTCGTCCGTTTTTACACGTTTTCATCCATTTTTACACGTTTTCATTTGTTTTTACACGTTTTGTCCAGTTTTACACGTTTTAGTCCGTTTTTACACGTTTTTCATCCATTAAAACTGGACGAAAATGTGTATAAACAGACAAAAACGTGTAGAAATGGATGAAAATGTGTAAAACCGGGCGAAAACGTGTAAAAACGAATGAATACATGTAAAACGGGGCGAAAACGTATGAAAACGGATCAAAACGTGTAAAACCGGGCGAATAAGTATTAAAACGTATGAAAACGTAAGAAAAACCAAATTTTAGTTAATTAAAAACAGTCGTTAGTATAAAAGGACTAACTTTGCAAACGTTCGTTGACTAAAAGGACTAACGTTGCCACATGAAGACTAAAGGTATAAAGAAACGGTTCAAGTCGAATTAAATTTTGAAAGTTCGTTGGTCAAGTAAGCAATAAAAAAGTAAATGGTTCAACTTGGTACTTTTATGAAAGTACGTTGGTATTTTATAGCTTTTACCCTTATTGGTTTGTGAAAAAGTGGATTCATCTCCCGTCACTAACAGGATGCCGACACAAAGGTCTAGGCATACTAATCAGGCATGTCATTCAATGCTCCAAATTTGTAAGTCATTTGTACAAACATGGATAATAATAATAATAATAATAATAATAATAATAATAATAATAATAATAATAATAATAATAATAATAATAATAATAATAATAATAATAATAATAATAATAATATACAATAATAATAATAATAATAATAATAATAATAATAACTTAAGTTTCAGTTTCTTTTGCTATTGCTAGAGGTGTGGGGGCCCAGATAGTTTCAAGGCTCCCCACTAATTTCTGGTAATCCTATGATTTTGTTCCTAATGAAAGTAATGTTTAACAACAACAACATCTTAAGTTTCAGTTTCTTTTGTGATTAAAGTCTGCTGGTTTTTGTATCAAGTTTGTGTATAAAATTTAGAGATGTGATACATGGACCTAATAAATAGGCCTAACCGTGGACCTACCGCATTAATAACTTGTACATTTGATAAATGTACAAGTTATTAATGCGGTTAAATGTACAAGTTATTAATGCGGTAGGTCCACGGTTAGGCCTATTTATTAGGCCCATCTATCATTTTTGTAAAATTTATGAAGCATTTTATAGAAGCTAATGATAACATAGTAACTGTAGTATTTTATAAAAGCTAAATGACCAAAAAAATTAAAAGAAAGAATTCGACTCTTAACCGATGTAATATAGGTATTGATATATTAACTATCTAAGAAAACAGTCTGTCTTTAAAAGCCCATTTGATACACGTCAGAAGCCCAATAAGCCCATTCAGATATTCAAGCATGAAGCATTATCTATTTATATAAAACCCGTCAAAAACACGGTCGTTTTGCCCCCCCGCTTTTCCCGCCAAAAAAACCAGGCCAATGGTTAGCCCAACTATCCAAAAAACTGCTTTGTGTGTGGCCCATATAATCCAATCCGTTTATGCATAAACGATTTGTTCTACACTTTTCTACTACAGAAATCCAGAATATTCAGATATGCAGGAACTAGGGTTTCAATTTTGGGCGTTTTTTAGGTGGCGCAAGTTAATCCAAAACGAAGACCTGCGGAATTTTATGGGGTTAGCTTTAATTGTGTTTGATTATGGTCCTGGTATTTTTCCTTTTCTATCTTTTCATTATTCATTTGTGCTTTGATTTGGTGTTTTGTATAATGGGTATGTGTTGTCTTAGTGTCTGATGGGTTGAGCTCGGTATTGGAAGACTGAGGGTTTTTTATTGTTGTTGTTACCGAAGAAATTATTTTAGGTGTTTTCATGAGGTGGGTTTAACTTATTGATTTTTGCTACCTCTTGCATCAGCTTATTGATTCATTGTGGTCATCAATGTGTGGAATATGAAGATAATCAAATCCTGATGTGAATGGTATGTTTCTTATCCCTAAATTAGCATATACCTCTATTTTAATTAATTGTTCTATAAGAAAGTTAGATTTGTTGTTGTATCACCTACACCAATATGCTAAAGGCTTTAGATTTTATAACAGTTCATGTCCATTTAGCGGCGGCTATTAACAATTGGAGGTGCGTTTTTTTATCGTTTTGTTGTTGTATGCGTTCTTTTATTGTTTTCATTCATCTTTCGATTTTAGGTGTTAATCACCTTTACTTTGCTAACAGGTAAATGGCAAAATAATCTATGTAGCTTCTTTCGATTTGGATTGTTTGGTAATGGTTTTGGGGCTTTTGTATTTAGGTTAGTGAAGATGTACGATGTTTGTCTGCGAGATGTGCTTGAGGAGTATAATGGACCTCAGGTGAGTTTTCCTCATTGTAGTTCTCTAACGATCTATAACTCTTATATTAAGTTTTGATGGTATAAGATATAAGAAATGGATTGGGTTATATTAACTATTTGCAAGATGTTGTTGCAGATAGCAAACAAAGATTAGAAAAGGATCCCGTCTCCTCAACTGACAATAACAAACAAAGTCGTTCGGCTAGCCAACGTAAGCGGACTCATTAGTTTTTATGTTGTTGGCCTGATGCATATGGGATATGAAACATGGTTTAAATAATTTTAATCCTTCCGTATTTGGTGTTGTTAGAGGTGTTAACGCAAGACCTGAAAAAAGCGTGGCATGAGCTCGGGGGCGAACAACAAACTCAGACGGTCTGCGCAGCTAGGCAAGTGAATCTATTAGTGTCTGTGTAACCGGGCCACGGCATTATCAGCCCACCTTTTGTAGCCGTCTAAATCTGCTCGCGGTCTCTAATGTAGTTACTTCTTTGTTTTTGCTAACTATCCAGGGCCACCTTTAGATTCTGTGTTTTTGGGAGAATGCGATCAGGTATGCCGACATTGTAGCAGACTCTTTTGGTATCAAAAGCGGTTGGCAGCTTATTCTAGAGGTGCAGAACCGCGTGATCACTTACTATTTATATAATTAGTTTAAAACAAATAAAACACAGATTCTTTCACATATACGTTTCGCATATTTTAAAGTTCTAGGACCGCAGAAATGTTTAAATACCCACAGAGCGAAAAAGTGGGGAAAGTCACACTTGATCAAATACATTCAATTGCGCCAAAAAATGTCCTATTTGAATTGCACAGCAGCAGTTGTGGGATCTGTGTTGAGAGAATTATATAATTCTATAAATTGCCGCTTAGTATCTAATTCGTGAACTTTTACATTGTTTGGCAGAGCAAAGCTTGCTAATGGACTGCTTTCTGGCAAAATATTATGTTCTGCCTGCACAGATTTTCTTCAAATTATGAGGTAACTTTATATTTCAATATTCTATTTCATGTATATCCTGCCTTAATCATCATGCGTTCAATTCATAGAATAATGATATGACAAATGGTGCGAATTCGTCTCCAAATGAAGTAACTCTTGCCTGGAATTTTTTCATAATTCCATCTTTTTATTTTGCATTATTGCATCTACTAAAGTAGTAACATATTCCCTTTTCTGTTATTTTTGTAGAAACAAGAAGGTATACACCCCGGAATGTTTTAACTCAGTAATTGTGCCTGGTCATCCCGAGTTTTCAAACAACCGTCTCCACGGGCATTCAATATGCTCCAAGTTATTATGTTTATGCTGTCCATAATTTTATATTAGCATACTATCTATGCAGACTACTGAAACTTATTTTAATGCAGGAAGCACCAGAGTTTTTCTACATTTGATTGACCAAGTTGAGTGTGTTAATGCTAGCAAGCCTTTCAAGTTTGGCAGCGAAGAGCGCCTTCAGTGCCCTTCTGGAAAAGTTGCTTACAATAAAAGACATGACTACATTCTTTCCTTGAATATTCCACTAAAAAAGGCTACTAACCAAACTGAGCTCTTCCATCACTTGGGCAACTGAATATTCACGATTTAGTACAAAATGCTCTCTAATTTCATAAACATGATAATCTTTTTTCAAACTGAATAGCAGATAACTATTCAGTTGAATTAGTGCAAAAGACTTTCCGATGTGCCATCATTTAGATGATTAGTTATTTGCTATTTTGGTTATAATTTTTCAATTATCAGTGTTTAGATTGCTTATTTTTTTCATTTGTGTTCTGTTAACATATCAACAAACTGGAGTTTCGGTTAGATATGAAGGAAAATGTTGATTTTAACATCTTTTTCAAGGTTGTATATAAAACAGGAAATTGAAATATTAGTGTTTGCCTGTTTGGTTAATGACTTAAAAAGGGAAAACCTTAGATGGTCAAGTTGAACAATAAGTTTGGCTTAATTTTTGATTCCCATTGATTTTGCCAGGTTAAAAATACCAGAGCAGAGTGACCCGGTTAAAGCTGGAATAGTTTGTTGATGCCCGTATCTTGGCACGACAACCCGGCCCAAATTGTGGTTGGTGCCTGTATCTTAGTGCGGCAACGACGACGCGGGCTTAAGGTCCACGTAAGAGTTCAAAAGAGCAAGGTGAATACTACTTTTTCCTTTTACAAGGTTCTTGAATTTTAACCTAAGTTCATCGTCAGTAACGATTACATGAGGGGTTTGTTTGTTGTACTTTGTGACGGGTTTGGATGGAGCTGGGAATACAAGAAAAGATCGGCTGTAATGACCTTGCCGAGTTGATTCTAGACGATCGAGGACATGCAAAACGAAAACAGACGCCTTTTGATTTTAGTATGTGATCTGATGCATCCATTGACAATGGTCCAGGTAAGTTGCTTCATATCGCTCAGAGTGAAATACCATATATTCGTTATTTTTCCCTTTGTTAAAAGGTTAATAGATATGGTTTTGATTGTAGAAATGGATACGATTTCATGTACATTGCTTGCTCAACAGGAATGTTTGGACACGCAGCGGCTATGCACGGGAACGCTATTCAGGGATCGAGACCGACAGTTGCACCCACAGGTTAGTGTAACAACTATTGATTATCTACGTTGCCATTCTTTAGTCACCCGCTTTATTGACCCACTGTGACCCATTGTAAAATATCTTGCAGCGAATGTTCAATGTAAGATCAGTGGGCAGCATTACACTGACTGCAGCGGTAGGCTTCAGAGCTGGAGTTCAGCAACAGATGATGGACCATTAGGCACACAAACTTCGGCGCTTCAGTGTTAGTTAACTGCCTTTTTGTTTTTATCATTTACATGTACTTACTTTAAGCTTCCTTACTTTGGGCTGCACGCTGGTAATCTGAGTCAGTAGGAACCAAACACTTCAGTCTTTGATCATAAATACGCAGACCACGGTCGTGTTCAGATTGTCTAAGATGTCCTCATATGGCTATCCGGTTTCAGTCAGTTATTATTAACTGTTTCTAAAGGTTTTGATACCACAGCTTTCGACTATCTAGATTTGACTGTTTCTAAATGCCTTCCTATTAAAGTCCTCATGTTGTCACTGCAGGCATATCGGAACCCGTAACTGAGGCTCCAATACCAACTGTTATACAAGCAGCAGCGACAACGCAAGTATCAGCCACACAAGCCTGTACTGCTCGAGTGTCTGCAACAACAGGTGATCATGCAGCTTCATACGACACCTTTTATTTGTCCATGTGGCACCTTTCTACCCTACGAACGATCAGCTGTTTGAATGGCTGACAAAATTTGGATTATTAGGACTTATGTGTGAAGTGGCCCGTTAGTTATTTGACTTATATGAGTGCCTTTAAAACAATTTACCGTAACACATTATATGTATTGACTAGCATGTTTTATGATGAATATTAGCTCCTGCTTTTGTTTTTTCTTCTTTTAATGCATAAACCGTCTTGATGAGATACTCATTTGGACAAAGCACCCCGAAAATTTCAAATGGCAAAAATTATTTGGAACAAATATCAATGTCAAAAAACCTCCGCGCAACACCTTTGTCATTAAAAAAATATGTATTTCATAGCCAAAAATAGCGACGAACGCGCACCAAACAAGCGGCCTACTTTCTACTTACATAAAATACCGCAAAAGAAACAGGCCCGCCCGCAACGCGGCGGCCCGTCGCCATTCTCGTAGATGATAAAACCAATACAAACACCTGTTGCAGACTTGCAGGTTCTATATCATTTGTTTCGTTCTTAAATTTTTTACTCTGTGGTTTCTATTTCCTTTTCTTGGTAGAAGTAACAGGGTAATGGGTAACCGATATATTGATAACAAATGTTGAAATGACCAGTATATATAGGATTTACGTCACCTTCATGGCGTAAATGATGCCATCAAACGTGGCTGCAAGCATGAAACAAGTTGCTATGGTTCTTTATTTCCGAATGCACAACGTCAACTTGTATTGATCAAAACAGGCATAAATGTACATCGACTATAAGTGTTTTGAATTAAAAATGGACCCACTATCACTACACATGATATAATCAGGACACACAAATTGAAAAGTTAAATGGCCTAAAACTAGCACCATCTAGGTTTGACCTCTGTTAGAATTAATAGACAACAACGAAATGTGTTTCCTGTTTTCAACTGCTGGCCTGTACACAGCATTCGATAATTCCGTTATCATTCAAATCTTCAACAAGCGGGTTGCTGTTTTTATCTCCCACGAGACGGACACTGTCATCTTGAACAAGTTGATAGTTCATGAATGCTCCCAGTGCCCCAAGGAACCCTTCATGTCTCAGAAACATTGCCTTTGCCTCGCCTTTAGACCTGAAAAGATGAGTGGACATGACAACAGTTTTGTACAGAGGTGACAAGTTCACTTTTATGCTTGAAAAATTGGTCGAATTTGATTATGTCTTATCTCACACAAGTCAAATGGGTCAAATCAAAAGAGTATGAGTAGGGGGCAAAAGTCATCCAAAGTGTGAGGAAGGTGTTGAAGTCGTCCGAAGTGTATTTTATGCATACATCTCCATAAATCATTTTCGACCTGTTTACTGATGAATGAAATGGTTTAGATTATTATGTTTTTATCTTAAAATGGTCAAAAATAAAAGTACCCAAATCCAAAGTGTGAGGAAGGTGTTGAAGTCGTCCGAAGTGTATTTTATGCATACATCTCCATAAATCATTTTCGACCTGTTTACTGATGAATGAAATGGTTTAGATTATGTTTTTATCTTAAAATGGTAAAAAATAAAAGTACCCAAATCCATTCAAAATTTGTCCAAAGTGTATTTCCCATCACCTTCAAAAATCATTTTATTTAAAAACTTATTACTGCAAGAATATAATTTTTCAATCACATCTAGCACCGTACTTATTTGTAGATCACCTGAACCTGTTTCAACATGCACCAAGAGTTGCCCATTTCAGCCCGAACCTGTTAACAACATGTTAACCAACCCGACGGACCCACATATTTGCAACCTCTAGTTGTGTGGACGTATGATATATGAAAGACTAACAGACAAATGAGCTATTATGGGCCCAATTTCACCTACAGGAACAAGTGTGAAATGATGGTTGTCCACTAATCTAATTTTGTGGATTCTAATAAATGTACAAGTCTCTTATATCAGGATCATGGAGTTACTAGTTTAGGAAATAAGTGTACTCATGATGTATTACACTGTTACTAATAATGATTGGCAAAGCATAATGAGTAATGCTACAGATTTAGATTCATTGTCAATAACATATCTTTACTTACCAAGAACTAGTAATTAGATAAACATGTTTTCATAGAATTATCTTAGTCTCGGCGCTTATGAGCATGCACAGCATGAGATAGAAAAGTTATAATGGCTTATAATTACCAGAAATCAACCGCCACGGATATTGTGTCCATGGTGTAAGCATGACCACCTATGAAAAATCCCCCAAAGAATATTTTCTTGAGACCAAATCGAAGTGCATTCAAGTATGCAATCTGATAAGAGCGCAAGATATCAAAAAAAAAAAAATAATAATAAATAAATAAAAAAAAATTAAAATAAAATAAAATAAATCTTAGTCAACATCCACATGCTTTCCGCACCGTATAAATAAAATGATTCATATTGACTGTGCAATGTAGTTCATTCATTTCAGGGTTATCTTGACAGATTGCGTGCATGTAGATATCGTCATGAGATGTGATTTCTATGTAAGTGGATTTTTGAAAGCTGTGGTTAAAACACAGAGGTGGATTAACAGAGGTGGCAATCTCAACCCATTTGTACTTTGCCTATGATTCTGATAGGTCCAATGGGTTTATTTAAAGATTTAACTATAAAGGAAATGAGTCAAACAAGTTTAAAGTCATCTAAAATGTATTCTAAAATTTCATTTCACGAAAGTTCAGTTTATCAGAACTTACCTGTCCTATATTGTTGGATATCATTCTTAAGAGAGACCTTGCCACATCTTCAGGCTTGTACTCTTCAAGCTCTTTGTCTTCTGAAATTGCCTTGCCAAAGCTAGACGCAATTGCTGTTGAAGTAAGGCCAATCTGTTCCCAAGTTACAAGAAAGTGACTACCGACAGTACATAACATTGCATAAAATTAATATGGGAACTACAGAAACCATCATTTCCCTGAAAAGACCGGGCCAACAGAGCAAGCAAATATGATATCTCTGCAGTGTGAACATATGCTTACCCCCCAAAAGCACAACCATTTTTGCTTCGCTAAAAAATATTTTTCAAATTAATCTTCAGAAGAAAGAGATAAGTAAAACAAGAATAAGATGAAATAATTCATCCAAGTACTTTAGAATAGTCCATTCCACCATATATATCTCCAACAAGCATATCGATCACTCTATTGTTTCCCTGGTGACTCATCTCCAGCAAAGCATCAAAACTGAAGTGAAAAGAAATTGAAAAAGTTGTAAGAACAAAAGGATCTATGGTCACTTTAAAAGAGAAATATTGCGTGATTTTAATCAGCTAACCTCTTGCACTTCGTTAAAAGCTTACCCAAACCCCAAAATGTGCCTCCGCCTACACTTGTTCCACTAACCCGTTCAAATTTTCCATCTCCATCAACCTTAAAGTTCATAATAAAATATAAAGATAAAAACATGACATTTACTGTTAACTGTAAATAAAAAGAATGACTTATGAAATTACCTTTATCATGCTTACACCAGACCCAATATTAACAAGGAGATATGGAAATAGATCATTGTGGTCAATCTGTTCGTAATTCCTCTTGCCATTCACATATGTGAAAGCTTCCGATGGCACTGCCTATTCAGAAAGAAGTATAAATCAGATACTTGGCTTGCATATCAATAAGACAAAAATAAAAGCTAGAAGAAAAATATTAAACAACGCAACACAAGTAAAATCTATCTGAATTGCATAGGAGCAACTGAGAAAGTACAGAAATATATGAATAGAATATACAAATTTGGCTAATTGCAGATGATGCAATTGTAAAAAAAGCATGCTCCTATCGCATAAAGAAATATGATTTCAAAAATGATACAGTACATAGTTGTAACATCAGAAAATAAAGATGAAAAGAGAGGTAAAAATAAAAGGATGATTCAGATACGAAACAGAGAGATTTGTGATCTTTAGCGATTACTGCACATTTCATGTATTTGAAGGAAAAACAAACATTTATATGTCATAATGGTAAGAATCCTACCTTTAACAGAAAATTTGCTCCTGATACAAGGCTGCTCATTTCATCTACCTTATCAAGACTTATACCAAGATTTTCTTTAAAGAGATCTGCAAATTTAAATGCCCCTCCACCTGTCGCCTACACCACAAAATCAATAATAAATTTAGCCATTCATAGATTAACAGTTATCGTAAACAAGCTGGTGATGTTATGATTATATAACAAAATATAATCTTTTATAAAAACTTGACGTACATGTGGATGGAAAAGCATTAACTTTAACAAAACAAAAACACCTGGATTTGGTGCATAGAATATTAGAATCTATGAATATGTGTTCTTGCCTTTTTATTTATAAAGTATCAACAGATTCTGTTCAAACAATAATAATTAAATATATCAAAATGTTCTATCAATGGTCTTCACCTTTATAATATTCTTATCGCTGACTGGGAACCCACACTGCTGAACACCTGAAGGTACCAGGATCCAAAATAGACTATTATATTGGAAACATGTTGATAGTGCAACAAATGGCTATCAGAATCTTTCTCCAAGACAAACTACTCATCCATGGGTTAATCAACAACCAATTTACTACTTAAAGCACACTTTTAATAACCGTCTGGACAAAAATGAAATCATGATGAATACCTCTATAGTGAAGCTGCTTTGATGAAATAAAATCCAAACACTCGTTAATCTTGCTAGTTTCAAACTTTATAAAGTAGAGCCTTCCGTTAACAAGGTATCCGCCTTTGCTACAATTAGACACCCCATTGCTATCTCTTGAAGCATTCTTCTTCGTTTTGTCTACAGGTTGTTCTTTGCTAGTAGAGAAATACACTATCTTGATAAGAGAACCTGGCGATGACAATATTTGCTAAACAGATTATGCTAAAGAAATTACGACGGTAGTGATATGGTAACAAGATTGCATTAATTTCCAAGCAATACCGCAATTATGGACAATGAGGTTTGTCAATGGGAAAAGAATAACTAGTAAAAGCTATTTAGAAAAATCTGGAAAATGACGGTGCATAAAGTATTCTTAGCAAATTATGACTGTAGTAATATCATAAAATGGGTGGCATCAAATGCAACATCATGCCACAATGGTGTAGTGAGTCTACCAATCGGGAAAGAATAACTAGTAGATACAATTTAGAACGATCTGGAAATCTCAAAGTACTTTGTTAACTACATTTCACTTTACAACAGTTGCCACGTTGGCTGTTTCCATTAAGACTCAACTATCGAAAAGTATGACATATAATTCTTTAGAAGCATATAGTTACGCATAATAGAGCTATAACTTCTTATCATATATCTGCAAATAGGTCATGGGTTCAACAACAACTCATGGCTAAAGGTCACCGGAACATGTGCTCATTGCATGGGGCTAGAATGCTAGATCCTAAGGGAAGGGTCAGTCGGCACCGAAAACGGTGCACGGGAAACCTTTTGGAGATATATCAGCAAAAGCTAATTATTATCTGTATGTGTACAAAACAGATATTTAACCTAGTACTTGTCAGCGTAACTAACAAAACGACTACCATTTGCAAACTTCAACTCCAACAATATATTATAAACAGTGCTAGTTAATAATAGTGTTACCATTTACAGTACTATTTAGTACAGCATAAACTTCAACAATATTTAAGTACCTATCTTCGTTTTGTTAATCATTATATCATTACAATGGGATAATCATTTATAAACGTATCTAACTTGTCACCTTTTCCAGTTTTGTGTAGCGAATAAAATTTTTTGCAAGTTCAAGTAACCAACTTTCAAATTTCGTCATTTTGTGTAGTTTTTTACCTCCCTATATAAATGATAAATGTGACAAGTTAGATACATATAAACGAAAAAAATGGCCAAAAAAGATAATGACATGGATGGTAACTTGTTTCATTTGGCAAAACCGGTTGTGACGAGATTTGAAAGTTTAGTACATGAACTTGCAAAAATTTTAATTCACTACACAAAACCGGAAAATGTGATAAGTTAGATACATTTATAAATGATTATATCCCTAAACTGCTACACTTCAACATTATATATCGTACATTAACTTAACATTCGACAATTAAGAAAGTTATTGGCTCATTANTTTTTTGCAAAAGGTTAGGGAGGGGTTTGTGATAATTAGGTGAACAACTATCTTGTGAATCACGAAATATATATATAATAAGTTTTTAGATATAGTTGAAGAACAACAACAATTATTATCGGTTTATTAATTGGAGTGAGAGAAATATAATAATAATACTAAAAGAAATTTCTTGTTTGAAGAAGACGTTGGCCAGTGAAACACAAACATGCTTTTAATGTTATGCATCCCGATTTTGACTTTCTTTTTTCCTTTGATGAACTCATTGTTGTTTTGACCGTTCAACCCAATTTTAAAGGTAACTTCGAATCTTAACATGTGCTAAATGTCCCCTATTTTTTCTTATTTCTTTTTTGCAACTAACGGGGTTTTGGACCTATAGATAATCAATTTTATATCATCTCTAGCAAAAATATTCATTTACATTATTAATTTCACATTATTTCACACGGTTCTCGGTTTAACCCGGTTTTTTCAAGTTCGATTGGTCAAATTAACGTGTCCGGTCCAGTTTTCAAAACAGTTATGACAACATATACAAGTACATCTCTTGCACTGCATTTTACTACAGTTGTGTTAGGCGCATAACATTTTTGAGCGTGTAACATTAAGTGTTGAGGATAAAAAGCTTGTTTGGAAAAGAGGCGGTGAAAACAAAATGCAAGATTCTAACGCTACTATTACAAGTATCAAAATTCTAACGTCACTTCTAGTTCATTTAAACGTTATAATTTAATTACAACTATTTTACCAAACACTTTTATAAAAACAAACAACCACGCTGATTGCTACCGCTTTCTACGGTTATCGGTAACTGCTGTTACTTACAATTACTTCTAAATTCACCAAATTCACCAAAGATACCTTAACTAACAGCATGAATGCATGATTATTAGGGGTGACAATCTGAGACTCATTGATTAAACATGGGTCTATTTGGGTAAACATTTAGTAGGAGATAGGTCTAGTTAAGTCTTCCATATTATACACTAGCTAAAAAAACTCAATAGAAAATAAAGTTAGATAATCAAACATTGTAGATTTTTATTTTGATCAACATGCAATTGTAAGAGCATCCGCAGCCATGACTCAAGTTATAATATAACTCAGCGCCACGTCAGCTTTAACACAATAACTCAACACCCACAACAATAACTCACCAATAATTCACAATAACTCAACTTACCATATATTTTCAATTTAAACCCTAAACTAAAACTAATACTTCATTTTTTATAAAACCATAACATTAAATCTAAAATTATATTACATTACGAATTAAAAAAAAAAAACATTACATACGAAAAAAAAAAGGTTACATTAGGAAATTAAATATTCAAATACCCGAAACCCCAAAAAAAACATTACATTTGAGGAATTAAAAATGACCATACGAAAAAAAAAACATTTACGAAATTAAAGACTAAAAAAATTACATCGAGCGAGGAGACATTTTAATTGTTGTCGACGTTTTGGCAAAACCGTATTTTCAGTTATTACGGTCCTTTTCCATATTAAATTAGATCCACGTATTAAGGATCTTTGGCCGGGCTAGTTGTCGAGCCAACAAAAATTCAAAGTCCTCGTCGTCCGTATTGACTGCTAATGGTTTTCAGGCGGTGGCTATGTAAAGCCTCTTGCTTTCTTCACGTTTAGCCGATTATCTCGCGCGCAAACCCTCCCGTACTGATCGACGAACAGATCCTCCCGGTACTCCCTCCCCGCGTGGCCTTGCGTTGTTCTCGGATTTTGTTTTTCGGTCGGCCCGCTTTTCTTCCCATCGGGGTCGGTTCATCATCATGACCAAACAAGCCTCGTATTGCTTGCTTGGGACATCACCGGTTAAGTAACCGTCGCCGGTGCGCCATTTCCTATGCCTGACGAAGCACACGCCAAGCCTCTCATGATAAAACGAGGCGTTTTTGCTCTCGTTAGAGTACATTTCCTCTCGGCGTTGTGTTGAGGACATCCATTATCATTTCCCCACTTTTTTGATCGCGCAAAGCGCCGCTTTACAAGCGTTTGAACTTTCCGCAATTATGTTCAACGTTCTCCATTTTGACTCGTATTCATATCTTTGCCCGCTTATAGATTAAATTGTTGCGTTGAACTTCGTTATAACCCGCCTGCCAAAACGTTATCCTTGGCTTGAGAACGACCGACTGTCTCGCGACCAACTAAGAGGCCACATAACACGTGCGAGCAATTTCTTTTCACTTTGCGCTCCAACGTTTTCATGCCTGAATGGTCCTTCTTCTTCTTCGTTCGTCGACACATGACGGAGCTTTGTCTTTTATTTTTTTTTTCTTTTAACACGGTTTGGATTTTTTGGGAGGAGAAGTCGGTTGTTTCGGAACTTCTGTTTAGTTTCCGTATGGGATTGTGGGATTGTGAGTGAGATTGGAGTTTTGCGAAATCAGGAGTTTAGGGTGTTTTAGTGTTTGGGATTCTTGCCAAAAATTTTTAATGCTTGGCTGTTGTTGGAAAACTCCATCACTCGACATACCGAACTGGTTTGGACTCTTCCCAATTCGGATTTGGATACGGGTTGGCATGAATGAACCCGCGTACCGGGTTCACAACCGCCCGAGACCGGTCCTCGAAACGAATTTGTTGTTGCCTTTGAGACATTTTTTTTTGGTGGGCTATTAGAATGGAAAGTGAAGCAGTAAGTTAAGTTGTGAAAGTGTGAAAAATGAAATGTGGTTAATGGGGTTGTATTTGTTTATAGTGGTTGAAAAAGGTTTTTGGAAAATGTTTTTTTTTTTTTTTTTTTTCTTCTATGTTTACGTTATGTAACGTTACAAGGGGGGCATTTTGTTAATTTTTCAAAAACCGCCGTTTATATAAACGTTTATTAGGGGCGATAGGTGAATTTTTTTTTTTTTTTAAAACACACCCTAACGCCAGGGTTAAGGGATAACGTTCCCCCGTAACGCTGCGTTAACGTTGGACTGCACCTAAATGAGCAGCCAATAACGCAAGCAAAAAGTGAATAACGCAGCTCAAGCGTTACGTTGGCGAATGCTCAAGGGCATTTTACATGCCTGCTTCACTTTTCTATTTTGTATATGACAAACTTATTTGTTACTACATTATTAAAGACCAAGAATAAATATCAATTATTTAAATAAATTCACTACCTTTCAATTTGTTAGTTAACAAGGATTTCAACTCACGCGTTGCCGCGAAGCGTTTATATATAGTGTTATTGTACATGTTAGATCCTATTGAACGCACCGGAAAGGGTTTGCAATACTACAAATGTAGTAGCTACTTTCTATATGCCAATTGCCATGGCATTAGCTGTCAGATAGACCAGAATGCTACAGGACAAGTGTCATAAAAAATAAGAAGTTTAACAAATAATTAAGTTTCAATAAAACGATTAATGTCTAAAAGGACATCAATTTAAAAAATTAGATACAAAAACAACATAGTGTTGCAAGATAGACAATTTCATTAATCCGTTCGCTACATTTTTGGTTCCAAATAATTAGGTTTCAATAAAACGACTGATTGTTGAAAGATAGACCGTGTCACTAATACTTTCGCTACATTGTTGGTTGCGAACCTTGTTATTCACTAACATTTTATTCATACCAAATGATGTTAATCTTCCATGTTCCAACGACGGACACTTTTTTGTTCTGAAGCCTCTTCGGCACGCCTATGCTCATATCTAACCCTATGGGTGAACCCGATCTATTCTAACGACACCTGCATATTAAAACGCCCAAAGTTGTAAAAAAACGTATAGGAAAACCAACGGACCTATTTGTCTCCCACCAATGTCATGCATTAGTTTCTTTACCTAAAAAAACCAAAGGACCTAAAAGTTAAAACCTCACTTTGAAGAAGAGAGTCACAGAGTCGGCATTGTCAATTCTCCAAAAACCAATATCCGTTAACTCGCAACTTTTAGATCGACCCCTTCCATCCTCCTCATCACAACACTAACACATCTAACTAACATTTCGTGGATACACTAAACAGAAAAACGAATTGTCTAATTAATAACTGGGGAAAAGGGGCTACAAAACGATTGTATGTTTTTACGCGTTACATTCTTTCACAAAATTCATCAAAGCCAAATAGACCAACCTTGTCACCATGTGAACTCAGAGATAAGCATATATCCTTAATGAACCTCGAAACTCTAAAGATATTGGTCTATCCAAACCCACCTTATACAACAATACCCATATCAGGAAAAAAATCGTAAAAACATTAAATTCTATATCGCAAAATAGGTATCTTTTGTTGGCTAATAACTCTTATGAAATCAGCATCTACGACCACAATTTATCCACAGCATATAAATTCAGCACTTATAACCCCACATCAAACTTTGAAGGATATCAGGAAGCAGTCATATCGCACACACAAAACAAAACTATCACGGCTTACGCAAAAATAGTGATTACCTCAACTTATATACAACATATAAAACAGTACATATGACCACATGTCATACTTTAAAGGATATGCGCCCCACTACAGATTATACATGGTGTATAAACTAAGAATACATTACCGCATATATCATACACCAAAAGCTATCAGAAAATACAGGGATTACGTCAACTTATATACAACACATAAAACCGTTATCTACGACAAAATATCAAACTTCAAATGATAACACAAATCGCAACCAAATACATATTATACACAGTATATAAACTAAGCATACATTACCGAATACCATACTCCAAAAGCTATCAGAAATCTTAAACGAACACAATTACACACATACACTGACAGTCATAAAGGAAAAAAAATGACTTAAATGAAATCATCTCATGGCCCAATTATTTAGCAACGTATACTTACAACCCTACTACGACAGATAATGTGACATAGTAGCATTAAAATTTAAATACTCCCTTCGTCCCAAAATTATTGTCCTCATTTGACTTTTTAAAGTCTTAATTTCTCAACTTTGATCTTTAATCTTTTTGTATATGTTATATAATACTTGTTATACCAATGAAAAAACATTTAAAAACCAATCAATTCATAGAATTTTCGTCAAGTATTATATAACACATACAAAAATATTTGAGATCAAAGTTGAGAAATTATGACTTTGAAAAGTCAAATGAGGACAATTATTTCGGGACGGAGGGAGTATGTACTTGTCCCATAACTAATATGTGTGACAAAAAATTTAGGTTACGACATGCACACAATTCACACAATAACTTAAGCAGCAAGCTGAAAAGGTAAATTC